>SSNQ01034310.1:466150-484828 GCA_006942095.1 Nothobranchius kuhntae | reverse complement strand
CCCCCCCCCCCCCCCCCCCGTAGGTTATCGCTGTATGTTGTTCAAACTTTCTCCAATTTGCTGTAATATCAGATTTTTGCTTTTTTTACGCTGACTCAGCGGGCTGCACAGCGACGCAGTGGTTAGCGCTGTTGCCTTGCAGCAAGGAGGTCATAGGTTCACATCCTGGCCGGGGGTGTCTCCGCATGGAGCTAGCATGTTCTCCCTGTGCACACGTGGGTTCCCCCCACGGTCCCAAAACCTGATTATCAGGTTGATTGGTTTCTCTAAATTGTCCATAGGTGTGTGTGTGTGTGTGCTGGGTTGTTTGTCCTGTGTGTCTCTGTGTTGCCCTGCGATGGACTGGCGACCCGTCCAGGATGTCCCCCACCTGTTGGCCCGAAGACAGCTGGAGAGAGGCACCAGCGACCCTGCGTGACCCAGCATAAAACTAAAGATTTATGTTTGCTTCTAAAGATTTTCTGCTATTATAACACATTATACATCAAAATATTCTTCCATGAAGCGTTCCTGTTTCATACCTGTGAAGATCTTTTTTTTGGGGGGGGGGGGTCATCAGTAACCATGATTCATGATTTTTTTTGTTCGTGTTTCAAATTGTTTTGTTTTTCTGCTAAAACTTCCAATCAAAACAATTCAGTTAAAGACAAAAACAAGTTTCCACGGAATCATTGAAACATTTTTCAGTCACATGACCCAAGATCTACTTTCGTGACACCTTCAACCACGACTTCACGAGGAGCCAGAACCCAGAACGCGAAGCAGATGTAGTTACTGGTCACTAGTGTGTTTGAGTACCGATAAAAGAAAAGCTTTTAGGATAACCATCCTCTAAACCGAGCTTTTAATCTCTTGCACCAACGAGTTTTCATCCTCAAGAGAATCCAAACGTTGGCTCGGAAAGCACCCGAACCAGAAGGACCACATTTCCAGCCATGCTGCACATCTTGTATCCATCAGTCAAACTTGGCAACGCCTAAATAACTCAAACGTACGAGGAGAGACGGACGATTAGGTGCTCAAACCGCACGTCATTCCTCACATTTCAGTTTATAAAACAAAAGAAGGACAACTGACAAGGAAAAATTAAACGTAGTCAGCGATTATAGAAGTTGGAAGCAAGCAGAGTGGCTCCTCCTGACAGTCTGGGAACAAACACCAGAAAACCATTAAAGCGTGACGTGTTGATGATGTTTACTCATCATGATCAGCTGCAGAAAACTACATTAAACTAGCTGAAAATTGAAGGAAAAGCTGCAGAAATAGTCAGCATAATCCAACAGCAGGGCCTGAAAATAATTATCATAATCCGTCTGAGATTTGTGCACAATGCCCCGGGGTTATCCGATGCATGCGTCTCGTAAAACAATTACTGCAGGAGTGCCAAGCTCAGATGTCATTGACTGAATAGAAGAAAGGCGATGTGCATACTTCAAAACCAGTCAACGAAAATGTGTCAGCCTGACAGCTTTATTAGTCTGGCAACACGGAGCAACTGTAGCTTCCTGGTCCGTCGGTTCACGCTGAGCTCAAACCAAACAACCGACACCAAACCAAAGACAGAAAACCAAAACATGGGCAGTAAACACCTCCTCATCAAAACTGTCTGTCTGGGTTAAGGAGGCCCAAAAAGCCCGAATAAAAAGTGTTTTAGCTTCAGAACCATGAAACAGCATCACAGACTCGTGACCCTGATTAAAAAGATCGTTCGGCCCCTCTGAGCTCGATAAAAGTCAAAAATAACAACTAAAGTGCTGCTGAATGAAGTTTTGCTGTATCATTCTATCGGTGCAATGATGTGAAAGTTTTAGATCTAAACTTTAAAAAATCCTCTTTCATCTGGCCAGAAGACACGTGTGGACACCTCAACCACCTCCTGGATGAACGACCGAAGGGTTTGGTTGTCATCAGCACAGGAGCACCACAGGGGGCTGTACTCTCACCCTTCCTTTTTACACCTCGGACTAGCAGGACCAGTCAGAGTCCTGTTTTCTGCTGAAATAAGGGACAAACTAGACTTTGAAGGAATGTAACTGTTTCAGAATATGAAATAAAACTATGTAAAAACGGCCAAAATATCCATTTCATTGTTTAAAATTATATCAGGTACAGCATCAGGGCCCAGCTGGCATCTCTTGAAGCTCCGCCCACCACATTCCTTACAACTTGCACTGGAACCCACCTTTGGAAACTACTGGGATAGAAAGTGTTGCAGCACATTAATCATAAGGTTATGGCTGATTTCTTAATGATTTTGTGTTGTTATAATTTATTTTAACAGACAGTGAAAAAGAACGTAAACAAGATTGTGTAGCTACTAAAACTAACGCCTCTGTTTGTCGACTTCCCGCTCTTTGGTTGCATAAACGCGGATCCTCCTCCAGTTTTTATCTCAACGTTAAATCGGCGTTTGATTATTCCTCATGAAAAGGATTCATCGGAAAGTGAGAGAGAGGAGAAGCAGAAAATTGTTTGTTTATGAAAATCTGTCAAACCCAACAGTGGCTCTGAAAAGTCGTTAGAGGTCATTTGAGACTAACGCTGATGTGGTTTCATTCCTTCACCTGGGTCTGGAGATAACTGAAGGTCCGGTTAGTCTAAACTAAAACTAAACATGTTTGCAGCTTGTAGAAAGGTTTCATGGTTTTAAGCTAAATAGAGAAACTGAGTTTAAATCTGTCGGGACTGATGGGCTAACGACTAGGCTGAGTGAAAACAGGGCTGGATTCCAGTTCTCGAATCATTTAAAAAAAGTCAACAAGCACTGATTTTTCACTTATTAATGAGAATGTTCAGACTGACTTGGGATATCGTGATGTTTAACGATTAAATTTTAGCATTTATAGAAGCTGAAACTGCATGTCGACAATGATGAGAACATTACTAACTTTACTAACGAAGAAAGAATGGGTGTAATCTCCAAAATAAAAGAGAAAAGGAACAAATAACTGTTATGTGTTTTGGTTTACTTGTGTCTGGAAATCTAGACCGACCGAAGCAGAAGCAAAAGGATTCTGATCTGCATGTCGGTCTAGCCACGCTGCATTAGAGCCTCAGCAGGCCTGAACGATCTTGTGTCTGGCCAATCACAGCTCTCTATCGGTGTGGTGGGCCAACCACAGCGCTCTATCGGTGTGGTGGGCCAATCACAGCGCTCTATTGGTGTGGTGGGCCTATCACAGCGCTCTATTGGTGTGGTGGGCCAATCACAGCGCTCTATTGGTGTGGTGGGCCAATAACAGCGCAAAAATAATCAATACGGAGGGCCAATCACAGCGCTCTATCTGTGTGGTGGGCGAGTTTATGCCACAGAGTGGAAAAACAAAGATGACGGTGGCTCTTTTGAAACGGCTTTGGTATTAATTTTGGACTATTTAGACTTCTGCTTTTCTTTGAGTCAAGAGCAGCTCGAGGCACCGAGGTCCTTTTTTAGAAAAAGGATGTATTTGTGACTTCTTTATCAGTGTATGGCAAACTGCGCCATTGACAGACATCCGTAGCAGTGACATCATGTTGTTCGTTATCCAATAGCATGCGGAGACAGTTTGAAAGACAACTGTAGATTCCACCCCATGACTGAGCTCTGTCTATAGGTCGTGGTCAGACTATATATACTGTAAGATGGCTTGCCAGGCTAGTTTACTTTTGGCATGAAAATAGGGCCCTAGTTCGTGTACTTGCATCATGGATTTTACATTTCTGACTAAAATGAAAACCTCAAGTAAGAAATGATAAGCCATGATGTGTCCCACCTTCAAAATAAACTGAGGTTGTTCACATCAGGACAAAATCCCATTGCTTTAAATGGCAAGGTGTAGGACTTAAAGCTTGTGATCTGGTAATTATATGGCTGATTGGTGGCGGCTTCATCAATGCAAAATACTTTTAAATCAAAGCTTATGTCAAATAAAAAGAAACCACGTAATCAAAGCATCTAGCATGTGGGCGAGGACAACAACGACCCTCAGGAGGATCAGGGGGTTGATTTATAAACTACCAGGCCTTAACAGGGCAGTTTCAGAGCTTTTTACTCTGCAGTTTTCTCCCTGAATTAAGAATAATTCAGTTATCTTGCTTCTGAAATTTCTAGCAAAGAAACAAAATAAAAATAGAAAACCAAAACACACAAACACTTACAGGATGGAGCTTAATCTTCACATCGTCTTTGCTGACAAAGGCTTTCCACAGATTTCACATGAAGACGTGTTGATGTTCTCCAGGCTTCAGGAGGATTTATGAAAAGCCTCTAAAGAGTCTGAACTCCAGTCAGACTGGGAACAAATGGAGGAAATTCAGCTCCATTGTTAACCTCCCCAGGAGTGCTTGACCAATATCAACATTGGGCATAGTGGATGAGGTCATACAGGAACCTGTCACTACATCTGACATCATCTAGTGTATACTTTGTGTTTCCACACGTCAGAGCAGTAAAAAGAATAAATATGGAATAAATCAGGACAATGATTTCTATTTAGAAATGAACCAATTTCTGTTGGAAATTCTGTGGAAATTTGCCAAGAAGAAATAGAAATTCAAATATTTATCCTGGTCTGTGAACTCACCACACTACCGACAACAGACCTAGCATGACAGCCGTCCTATGGTCCGGCAACGACAGCGCTCGGTCGTGGGACACAATCTACAGTTGTCTCTCAAACTGTCTCTGCACCACATTGGACAGCGCTAGGACCAATCAGAGCATCGAACAACGTGACACATTCATCACTACAAAAATTAGTCAACAGGGCAGTCTGCCGTGTACCGTCAAAGAAGACGAAGAAGAAAATACATCCTTTATCGAAATAAACGAATTAAGTACCTCGTGTCTCAAAGAAAGACCCAAGTCGAAATCCTCCAAAGGGGATGACAAAGACGTCATAAATGAGCGCTGCTCATGAGCCGCTGTCTTCTTTGTAGTTTTGGTCAGACTTGTATCACAAAGGAGGCTTTCTATTCTGGGATCTCTGGTCTTCTTAAAGAGCTAACACAAACATGAGCTAACTAATACTAAAATAAACCCCAAAGTAAAAAGATCCACACTGTTTGGAAAAAAATATGATTACAAGTCCAGCAGCAACAAAGCCAGGTCACCATCAGTCCGTGATTTTGTAGTCTCCTTTAGCTATCTCAAGCTAATATAGGCTGTGCCAATGTTCACTCTGGTTTTAGCTCTTTGCTTCACCTTCTTTCCTTTTCTTTCCTTTCCTTTCGTTTACTTGATTGGGACAAGCGTGTACATTAGACCTCCAACACACACTATCATAGCCAAATCTAATTTACAATGTCCGTCCCTAGGCAGGTTCTGCAAAAATAAATAATTAAAACACAGTTAATACAAGCTAAAACATATACATCAACAACAATGTAAAAATAAAAGTTCTATAAATAAGTGCAGACTTGGTCAGTTTTCAACGTTTGCTTCAGTTTACTTTTAAAAAATGCGAGTTGGCTTTCCTTCTCCAAATACATTACTCTCTTACTTTTACCCTAACCGTCAGCACGGCCCTGATGCCAACAGAAAAAGTAAATGTCTTCTTTTCTGTCTTGTGCTTTAAATTTTAGATTGGCAAATTTGAAAATGCAAACCACTAGCATTACAGCTAACAGCTGTGAAGCAGGTAAGGAGCACCCCCTAGAACACCTACCCGCTCCCACATCACTGTATGTTGCAGGTTTTGGCCAGCAGAGTGGTGTCAATGTATTCATCAAGTTTTTAACTCAACAGTCACTGAGATGAATGTTGAAGCTCCAGCTTAAACCACCTGGTGTTACTTTCACTTCCTGGTTATGGTAAAACAAATACCGGCTTAGGTGGCAGTTTCACTTCAAGCATAATAATTCATAAATAAATAAAAACTAAAATCTTCAGTTAGTTTTTAAAGAAAAAAGAACTGGTTTCTATCTGGCCCACACAGAATCAGTGCATGCAGTGTCAAACATGGCAGCGGTTGTGTCATGGTTTGTTGAACTGCAACGAGCTCAAACTGTTGGAAACTTTTCTGTTCCAACTGAAGCCTCCACTTCCGCCTGGAATAATAAACGTTTCAGTCGAAGTTTCAGATGAAACAACGACTGACAGCCGTAACTTCTCGGGGAGGGACGCCGGATTCCGCGCCACGCCTGGTCTCACCTGGACCGGTGGCGCAGCATCTGTCCGCCCACCTCACCTGGGCACGAGGCTATAAAACGCGTCCTCCGTGCACCCGCAGCACCATCTCTGTCACTCACACCGCTGCAGGCTGAACTCCTCCGGCTCACCAGAACCGAACCACCATGAACTCCAGGATGTCCGCCTTTTCGTTGTACTCCATGCCGGCGACCCGCGCCACCCCGCGGGGCGGCAGCGTCTACGGCGGGGCCGGAGGCCGAAACGTCCGGGTGTCCTACGCCTCCAGCGGCCTCGGCTCCGGCTTCGACCTCACACAGGCGCTCGGCGGCGGAGACAGCAGTACCTCGGTGCCCGGCAACGACAAGGCGACCATGCAGAACCTGAACGACCGCCTGGCCGCCTACCTGGAGAAGGTGCGCACTCTGGAGTCCGCCAACGCGCAGCTGGAGCGCCAGATCCGGGAGTGGTACGAGAAGAAGACCCCGGCTGTGAGGGACTACAGCAAGTACGAGCCTATCATCGCAGACCTGCGCAGAAAGGTCACCGCAACTAAATTATACCTAAACTTATTTATTATTACAGCTGCATTTTAATGTCTCCTGAGAGTTAAACCCCATAATGACATAACTCTGTATCAGACTTAAAAAGAACCGACATGTTTATTTAAATAAAGCTCAAAATAAAAAGCCTTTAATCTTATTTGAATAGAGCTGCAGGCACCATCAAATCACATAAGATACGGAACAAATGAGTTCATTTCTAAAGTTTATGTATTTTTGTTGAAATAAAAAAGGGAAACGATTAAAGCTCCCGATGTTCTTCTGCCAGAAGCAGCTGCTGACAGATGTTTTTACTGTCGGTTTCTTTTAGATTTCTGAGGCAACACAGGAAAACGCCAAGCATATGCTCTCCATCGACAATGCCAAACTGGCAGCAGAAGACTTCCGGGTGAAGTGAGTGACCCCCTTTTGCTTCACTGTTGTCACGGTAACGTCACAATAAGGCGATCGTGGACATGGAGCTGTAATGGACAACAGAGCCGTCGAACTCGCAGAGCTGGTTCCGTCGAGTAAAACAAACGTTCTCATGGCAGGTTCGAGAGCGAGATGGCGTGTCGGATGTCGGTGGAGGGAGACATCTTGAACCTGCGTAGGTTCTTGGATGAGCTGACCATGACCCGGTCTGACCTGGAGATGCAGGTGGAGGGTCTGAAGGAGGAGCTGGTCTTCCTCAGGAAGAACCACGAGGAGGTGAGGCAAGAACAAAGACATCTCAGTTGATGGAAAAGAAAAAAAAACAATCTATGTAAAACAATTTCTCATAAGTATTTTATCTACAAACTAAACCCGTCTGGACGTTCGCCGTGCCAAGCTCGACGTTCGCATCAACAAAGGTGCTGCCAAGAAACGATGACTCAGACCAGAGCGCCTGATTAGAGCACGTCTGAAGATTCAGGCTGACTAAAGTGTGTTTAAATGTCAATCGTGAACACACACACACACACTCACTCACTCACTCACTCACTCACTCACTCACTCACTCACTCACTCACTCACACACACACACACACACACACCTGAGTTTTGCCATTTTTCGTCCTGTTTTTAGGAGATGGCAGCTCTGCGGGCCAACATCTCCAGCAGCTCCGTGAACGTGGAGGTGGACGCCAAGCCTCAAGAAGACCTGAGCAGCGTCATGAGGGACATCAGAGCTCAGTATGAGGCCATCTCTGAGAAGAACCGGCGTGAGATGGAGGCCTGGTACAAGGGCAAGGTGAGAAAAGCCAGAGGTTGTCATCATCTGGATCCAGGATGCTTCCTAGCTAACCTCTGATTTAAAATTTTCCAGTTTGAGGACCTGAACAAGCAGATGGCCAGCAAAACAGAGACTCTGCAGACATCTCGGAGTGAGATTAACGATCTGAAGAGGAAGCTTCAGGCCCTGGAGGTTGAGCTGCAGTCTGAACTCAGCCTGGTAATTCACATTCAGACCAGAGACGTGGAACACGACACAAAAACCACCTGAGACCGAAGAAACGAGCGAGCTCCACATTTGTTTATCTGTGCAGAAAGCCGCCATGGAGGGCACGCTGGCTGACACCGAGGCCCGTTACGCTCGGCAGCTCCAACAGCTGCAGGCCATGGTGGACAGGCTGGAGAACGAGCTCTCGATGGTGAAGGCAGACATGATGCGGCAGTCTGAGGAGTACCAGATGCTGCTGGACGTCAAAACCAGGCTGGAGATGGAGATCGCCGAGTACAGGAGGCTGCTGGGGGGCGACGAGCTGTAAGAGAACAAGTCTATCCTAAAATAACAAACGTGCATTAATATTTAAACATGTTTTTCTTCTTTTTTCTCTCTCTAGGAAAACCAGCAAAGTAGAGGTGAAAGAGGTGAAGCAGGTGAAAGAAGAGACACGTAAGTTTTGCACCGCAGCTGTTTCATTTGGGGATTAGGATAGAAAACCATCAACTTCGACGGGTTTTAATCAGGATTATTTATGAGTCACACTCCTTACAGAGCAAGAAAATAGGACAATAAGATGAATATATTTATTAAAATAATAAAGAGGAAGTTCTGGACAAATCTGAAAAAATGTAAAAAGATGTAACAAAAACATTCTTCATCGTTCTGTTCAAATTAGTATCAGAGAATCCCGAGAATACAGCCCTGTGGAACACCACAAGAGACCATTGGTGGAAAAAACAAACTCTTGAATAATTTCCCAAAATTATCTGATGTGGATTCAGATTATCTCTGTAATTATCTGCTACTAGAAGGTTGCAGGTTTAAATCCCTTTTCTCCTGATACTCTGGTTTAGACCAAACACGCATGTTCGGTTAATCTGGGGTGTAACAACATCTAAAAAATAAGACCAGATAAAATTTGTGTCCGATTTTTGCTAGTTTCCAAAAATCATCCCCGATTTTTGTTGTTTTTTATATATTTGATTTCCTTTTGAAGCCAGAGATTGAATTCAGTTTAAATTCTCTTCACAGGTAAACCGGTCATCACCCAGAGGACAAAGGTGGTGATTGAGGAGCTTGTGGATGGAAAGGTTGTGTCTCGCACAGAGGAGTTGGACACAGTAGAACTTAACAAGTGAACAAAACCCAATAATAATAAAAATAATTATTATTATTATTATTAGATTCTATAATAAAAAGGCCTTTCTGTATATAGGTTTACAAAATCCAGAAGAAATTATTTAGAATATAATAATAATAGTAAAGTGTTTGATCTGATTTATGGCGGGAAGTAGTGAAATATGAAATTTTGTATCACTAAATTCTTTCAGAATTAAAAAAAGATGCAAAAAATAAAATAAAAAAAAAAGAGTGAATGTGTTTGAAAATGTAAAATTTCTGCAGCGGCTGTTCCTGTCAGGAAAAGTTCTGGGGAAACGATGGCGTCCCTGTAATAACGGTTTTCATCTAAGAATGTTTCACATCTGGAAACCTCTTTGTGTTTCCAAAACATCTGGTATCAAATAAAACTACTGTCAAAAGTCCCGTTTGTGTTCTTGAATATTTCTGACCACACAGAGCTGGTTCATTATTTTACGTCATTAAATTAAGTTTTCCAATGTTCACATTTGAGAGGCTCTTCAATGTCAGAGAGACAAATGAAGCTAATAGAAAATTGTCTGATTTATGAAACAGGAAAAACATTTAACATTGATGTCTTAAAGCAACAACAGACAGTTCCCAGTTCCTCCGCCCTACTGGCTGAAAGTGGCACAGACATGAAATAGACTCAACAGACTGGTGTTGCTCATTGGAGCTGGCATAGCAGCCGGTCCGCCATCTTGGATGAGTATTCACGCCCAGTTCATTTATTTCTACCGAGGAAGTTGTTTACGCAACTAAAAAACACATTTCATCAAGCTTTTTCACTAAATCAGATACATAAGGCATGGTAGTTAAAATATAAAGAAAATAAAATAAAATGTTAAATTCCAATAGGTAAGCTAGAAAAGTAAACGGTAAGCTCACGTGATCGGTTTTTGGTTGTTGCAATCGTAGGCTGCACAAAAAAACGTGTGGGTGTAGTTGCTCACTCTGCTTTAAGTCCAGTAGTGCTTATAGTGAGGGACCCATCCAATATGGCGGCAATGCTGTTATGCTCTCCAGCACCCAATTTCACGTCTACGTATTCATGTTTATGAAAAATTAAATAACTCTCTTACCTGCAGCAGGCTGCTGTAGCTTGTGCTACAAAATGCTAACACTAACACGAGCTAACTAATACTAAAAGAAACCACAAAGTAAAAATGTGCACTCTGTTGGACAAAAATAAATATTACAAGTCCAGTAGCAACAAAGCCAGGTCACAATCAGTCCATGGGTGTTTCTCAATGTCAAGGCACCAGGCCTTGCAAGGCGATGTCTTGCGAGGCCAGTTGCCTTGCTTACAAAGACACTGTCCTTCCTTGGTCAAAGAAAACGTGACCACGGCAGTCACATGAAGCCACGTGACACGAGAAATAATGTTATATTTTAAACGTATTAGTTTCAATATAAATATATAACGAGGCTTTTACTTTTTAAATTGTGTATATGTTTGTTAAAGGTATAGCAATCGATGTTTCTGAATTTCAGGAAAGAACGGCCCTCTCCACGTTGCACAACACTCTCCCAGCGCCTGTTTACAAGTAGCTGCCGGCTGTAATGCGTAATAAAAGGCTCTAAAAATAGCACGCAGAACATTAGCTTACCTCTCGAGCAGAAAACCGGCAACAGCAGCATCTGTGGGGAGCGGACTGGACCGCGTTAGCCTCTTGCTGATTTCCATGAGAGTGCGGGGGTGCACAGAGTACGCATGCGCAGGAAATGAAAACTAACCCAGGATTGGCTTCACCAGAAATTGACATTTTTGCGGACCAATGGTTGACGTGATCCACCCGGAAGAAAAACATCAATTGCCATACCTTTAAATAAAAAATAAAAGTGGTACTACCCGCTAGCTACCGAAGCTGCAACTACTAAGCAGCTAACCAACAAATAGGTAACTTCTTCGGATCTAAAAAAAAAAATTATAAATTAGCTGACTTACTTTTAAATTTGAAAATTGTCCCCGAAGTAGCTGCCGGCTTCTGATCCGCAGTCCCTTTGAAAATACTGCGTTGTATTCTGGGTAATTTTTTTTACCAAGGCTAGGCTACAAGACACCTCCTGTGTGTCCTCGCTCAGCTAGCTAAACGGCTAAAAAACGGAGAACACACGCCTCGGTAGAACATGAACATTGGAACACGTCTTGGCGGCTCATAGGCAACTGGGGTGGGGCCAAGACATCAAGGCAAGGTTCCTGACTTTGTAGCCTCCTTTAGCTCCCTCAAGCCAGCGTAGGCCGCGCAGATGGTCACTCCAGTTTAAGCTCTTTGCTTCACCTCCAGAAACATTACTCTCTTCCTGCCAGGCTCTGCCATGATGAACAACAGAAAGACAAACTTCATTTTCTTCTGCTTGTGCTTTTAATTGACAATCTGCTAACAGCTAGCATTACAGCTAACAGCGTAAAGCAGATAGAGTACCCCCTAGGACACCGACCCGCTCCACAAAACTATCTAGTGCCGTTTTTGGCCAGCAGAGGGCTGCAGAGTGGTGTCAGATCTGAAACCGGTAAACTAACAGCCACTGGGATCATTGTTAAAGCTCTAGTTTAAAGTTTTAAAAAATCTATTGTTATTTTAATACACCCAAACAAAACTGATACCTGAAATTGCTTCAACGCGTTTGCTCTATTAAAACAGGTAAATGACGTCCTGATTAAAAAAAACATGAAAATTTCTACTACAGCTCTTTTTAAGGTGCTGTGTCTCAATCTGTCCACTAGATGTCGCTATGACCAATCGTGTACATTATTACACAGAAACCCACTTTTGCTCTGCTTGAGGTTGTTTTTTTGTTTAATTTCATCATAAAAAATGTTTTTGTGCTTCTGTTGTTTTTGCCTCCATTTAAATTCTGAAAGCTTCAAGCTGGAAGAAAACGAATTGATCTGGATTTAAACATTTTAAAACCTTTCAAGCAGCAAAAATGATTAATAGTGATTTTGTTTTACCTCAGATCAGCATCCTGGTAGCTGAGGGATTAAAATAAACTCTGATGCTGGTTTTTATTAACTTTTTGCCATCTGGAGGAACACGATCATCCCTACGCTTATTTCTTTGGCTGTTAATGGTATACAAACATTCAGCATTTCACAAATGTCTAAGCATATTAGGCTGTATTTATATAAAAGATTCCACATTTTTCTTAAAACTATCAAAGACCTGCGCTGCCACCTGGAGGACTGGAGGCAAACTACACCTGAAAGGCTATTGAGGCTCAAACTGAGCTGGGAACACAAAACACAACAGTAAGAAGAGAACGTTATAGCTTTATTATCGAACCAGCTTTTGAAATCCAAAAGATGGGGTAAGGAATTAAAAAAATCATTGCACTACTTAATAAAGTATTACCATAAGTAACTCTCATACAAAATGTACAAATGTTTGTTAGAAATTTCCATCGTAACAAGACTTCGACTGATTTTGGTTACAGATATACATGATGAACCTACGATGACACTGGTTTAATGATAGTCTCATAGAGGTCGAAGGGACGACGTTAGCCCAGCAGTCAGTGTTTCAAAACAAACTCAACAGGATAAAGCACTAGTTACACAGGCTGTGTTCTGTGAAGACATACATAGCAGGAATGAGGTAATAGCTAGTGTACCAAATAATAATAACACACAAAACGGATGAAATCACTCAAGTTCTGTCGATTCCCATTCAGGAGTTTGAACAGTGAAAAACATCGTAATTCTTTAATGAGCAGAGCGGTGGACGTGGAGGAAGCAGGCGTTTGTCCCAGGGAGTCATCAATAATCTGATCTGATGGCCATTTCCTGCTGCGGGAAACAACTCGCTCATTCACCCGAGGTGTTTCTGTTAAGGTGACGCCGCTAAAGGATCAGGGAACGATCGGACCACCGAGGCTGGGAGACGCGCTGAATGGGTCGTTTGTTTTGAATGAACCAAAAAGCATCTGGGTTTAAAAATCTTTCACGTAAAAGTGCAGAAGTGCCAAATTCGCCGGTGAAAAATGCTACAGAGCTAGCTCGAGTCGTCGACGCTAACAGGAGGCAAACGAGACACAAACACGGCCGTCCTCCTGGTTTTTACCGACTTGTCTGGAACGAGTCGTGTTCATGATTTGTGGGAAGAATCAAAACTAACGGAGTCGCTCTCAGCGCTAAATCGAATACTCTGCTAAAATATATCAAATGACCTTTGACCTCCATACGGGAGTGACGGCTCAACCCAAAAAGATGCGCATGGATCCGGGTCCTGGCTAGGACCACGATCCACATCATGATCAGGATCAGGGCTAGCACTACCCCGGACCAGGATCAAGGTCGCAGCTAAGACCACGCCCCAGACCCGGATCAGGATCAGGGCTAGCATTAACCCGGACCAGGATCAGGATCAGGGCTAGCATTAACCCGGACCAGGATCAGGGTCGGGGCTAAGACCACGCCCCAGACCCGGATCAGGGCTAGCATCAACCCGGACCAGGATCAGGGTCGGGGCTAAGACCACGCCCCAGAACCGGATCAGGGCTACGCCGCGGACCAGGATCAGGATCAGGGCTAGCATTAACACGGACCAGGATCAGGGTCGGGGCCAAGACCACGCCCCAGACCCAGACCCGGATCAGGGCTAGCATTAACCCGGACCAGGATCTGGATTGGGGATAGCTTTGAGGCCAGACTGTTTCTGCTCAACAACATTTGAAAACTTGATTAAATTAAAAATAAAATCTTTGGAAAACCAAGTCTCCCTTCAAGGTCTTTCGGAACAACCGTATTTTCCTCCGTCCGGTCACACGACGACAAGAAAAGGCTGTTTATCAGGAAAATGTGAGCGGAAATGTTTCCTTCCTAGTGAGAATTCCTGCTGTAGGACGATCAATGAGGAGTAGTCCCAGTTGTCCGACAGAACGTGTGAGTTCACTAATTGAGTGGCGCATCCAAGAATAGAGTGGAGGGATCGAGTCAGTCCGAGTCACTCAGAGTCCCGCTGGACCTCGGAGGCGTCGGCTCGACAGATAGGGCAGGTCCGGTTGGCCTGGAGCCAGAACGGGAAGGTTAGATGCAGGAAAACTTTACGTGCACGGATAAAAACCACAAAGCTTCACAATAAAACTGAATTTTCACAGTTAAGTAAAAGTAAACACATGAAGCGGGTTCCCTCACCTTCAGCCACTTGTCTACACACTTGGCGTGGAACTCGTGATTACAGGGCAGAACTCTGAGGAGCTGGCGGGACTCAAAATCACACATGCACACGACACATCTGCAGCACCAGAAGACGGAGGTGTTAAAAACTCTTTCCACGGGAACTCTGAATCACACAAGTCCCAAGAGGAAGCCACTCACAGTGTTTGCTCAGACTGATGGTTGTTGGGGTTGAATCGGTACGACGGAAGCTGCTCAATGTCCGCCTTGGTTAAACCGCGAGGTTTGGCTTCTCCCAGACGCTCAGCCAGGTTCAGCAGGGCCTGAAGGTTTCACACAGAAAGAAGCTCTCTGAGATCTGGTGCCTCCCGGCTGGAGGCGGCGTGCTGCAGCGTGCTCGCTTACCTCATAGTTCTCCACCTCTCCATCGTCCACATCCAGCTCGAGGCTGATGGCGGGAGCCACATTCGGGGGAACGGGAAGCATAGATCTGCAGGTTAAAGAAAAACAGGTACGTTTTCACGTTGCTGCATTTTCATCCGTCCGTGTGCGAGTCCACACGAAGCCAAGACAACTTACAGGAAGTAAGGCAGGAAGCTGGGATGATATGGGGAGGGAGGCACGGTCTGCGGCGAGCGGAAGCGTCGGTTCTGGAATCGGCGAGGCATAAAGTGGGGGTATGGCTGCAAGACATCGGGGAGAAAAATAATTCCACAATTAATCAAATCTGACCACAAAAGCAAGATTTAAAGAGCAAGTCACCCCCTACTCTTACTCCACTCCCACTTCCTGTTTGAAAAATGCAACAAATGCTGTTGCCTAGCAGACCGAGAGGGCGGAGCCGCTAACAAATACACACACACACACAGACTCACAACATTGTGACATCATATGGTACCAGCTAACAAGGTACCTCTTAGCCAATAGTGATGGCAGATTTAAATTCAAATGCAGTGCAGAGTTTTTACCTGACAACGGCACGACACTGACAGTTTTAGGCAGAATATTTTAATTTGAACTAAAATGCACTAAAGTGCAAAACTATTGACGACACGTGTCTGCAGCACGATTAGACACGCATTTATATAGTTTATCAGGAAAAAAAAAGTTGATTTGGGGGTGACTTGCTCTTTAATAACAAAGACACTCACCACTGTGAAGAGCTCCTGTGAGAGCGGGTCATGGTGGGAGAGGAAGTGGAGCGGCGTGGAGGGCGGCAGCGCGGAGGGAGGCTGGTGATGATGATGGTGGTGGTGATGGTGGGCGTAGCTAAAACTCCCACCAACAGGAAGCTGCTCCCCCACCATGTCCACCTCGTTTTCAATTCTCTGTAAAGGCTGAAATCAAACAGGAGCTTCAGGTGAGAAAACTCCACTCAGATGATTTAACATGACAAACAGCATCCTGAGGACCACATGTTGAACAAAAACAAACATAATTAAGATAAAAAGTGAGTAAAAAAACCAATAGTAACATGTCAGAGTGCACATTATAGATTAAAACAGCTTGCCTTAGTGGCAGAAACTGGTAAACGGGGAGTAAAGTAAACTGCTCACATACCGATCGCGCCTGCGGCGTCTGGAAAGGCAGGAACTGAGCGTGTGTCGGGAGGTGGGGCGGGTGGTGGGACAGATGTGAAGAAGAGATCAGGAAGGGAGGATCGCTGGACAGCAGGGAAGGAAAAGCGTAAGGAACGGGCAAATGGTGCATGGAACACGCCTGTAACATCTGGAGACAGAGGGGATGAATTAGTGTTGACCTTCTGGCTTAAACTGCACAACACATACTTCTGCCACCAGGTGGCAGCAACGACCCGGTAAAGAAACTTCCTCAAAGTGGAGGAGGCTGCTTTCGCCTCATTTAACCCACTTCCTTCATGACCCGTTCTTTAGCCGAGTCGTGTTCCTCTCACCGGGTGGTAGTGCTGTCCGGTGCTGAAGACCACGCTGCAGGCGGGGACCTGCTGCTGCGACGAGCAGGAAGGGGGGAGGTGCTGGCTGCTACACAGAGGTGCGGCGAGGCCGTGAGGAGGGACGGGGCTGACGGTGTAGGAGACGGGGACGCTGCTGTGCTGCAGCTGAGGAGAACAAACAGCAGTTAATATCAACACTCGCTAACCGTCTCCAACGGTTTACCGGCCAACTGACCCGCTCGTGCAAGTCCAGCACCATGGCTCCTTGCTGCTGCTGCTGCTGGTGATGGTGGGGATGGGGGTGAGCAGCTGGGTGCAGTAGCTGAGGCGACAAAGCTGGGGGGTGGAAGGCCCGGGGCTCTTCTGGACCCACTCCGGCCGTGGGAGGCTGACTGTACGTGCTCGGCATGTGTGTCGGGTAGGGCTGGAGGGCGGAGGGAAGTGGGTTGTGGTGGTAGTTTTCATCCTGGAGCTCCGGTGGAGACGGGTGAGGTGTAAGTCCTTGAGCAGAGGGGTGGTGTTGAGGAGCGAGTTGGCGGCTAGATCTGGAGAGGCGGCCGCGCTGACGCCTCGCTGGTGGACTAAAAAAATAAAAAATAAACGAGATAATCGTTTATATTCAGAAATCTGAGATGAATCACCAAAAAAAACCAGCTGCTTACCTGCGTCTGAGCCGTGCAGGAGTCAGGCACCGCTCCTGCTGGTAGAGCGGGTGGGGGTGAGGCTGCCGCCGACTCGAAGGTCCCGACTCCCAGGGGCGGATGGGGGGAGAGGGGGTGGAAGGCGGGGGTGCCGTTGAGGTCAGCTGCTCTAAGACAGACTGACTGGACAGCCTCTGGCGCTTTGGACTGGGACTTTCCTCGCTCTGCAGAGGGAGGGGAGGAAACGGTTTACCACTCGTATCCGATAAATCCATCACCCCCCACCCCCGTCGCTCCTCTGTGAATCACAGAGTTACCTGTACGATCCAGACTGTTCGTCTCTGCGACTACATGAGTGTTTGTGTCTATGAAAGGGAGCTTACTTCACCACCAGCACTCAGAGGCCCGGAGGGGTCAAAGTCACTTCCTCTTGGAGGGAGGAAACAGAGCACAAGCGCTCACAAGTCCACGTGAAAGCCGAAAGTACACGCCCCCAAGTGGACGGACTGAAAACTACGTTCATGTAGAGTCGAGATTAAAAACACGCGCTCGCTTTGCCTACGAGAACCTCCTCCGTAGTTATCCAAGCTACTCTGAGCTATCGTGTAACGTTTCAGGCCCGTCGACTCATCTGTGACTCACTTCACTTACAGTCAGACCAGAAGTCTCATAGTCGGCACTCGGTGAGGCAAGAACACACACAGACATGCCCATGTGTCAGTTATTAGTCATTCCCTGTTACGAGACGCTTTGCTGTGCTCAGAAAAGCACGAACACACACACACACACACACACACACACACACACACACACACACACACACACACACACACACACACACACACACACACACACACCAGCCTTGAGAGCTGCGGTTAGCGATAGCTCACAGGAAACAGCTGGAGGGCAGACCACTGAAACGCACGCCATGATGGGAACGCCTGCTGCCATGCGCGGATTCACACACCAGCTGCTGCCACCGTTTCTACAGCGGATAAAAACCCGTGTCTCCTACGCAGCCAAACGGGGGAGACGCTAATGGCTCGCTCGTACCGCTGAATGTGACGGGAGCTTGACAACTTTATTGGATAACAACGATTTCCTTTAGTTGGGACCACAGTGAAATGCGTGAGGAGGAGGGAGCAGGAGACGCAAGGAATAGGCGTGATGAGCCAAAGTAATAAGGGAGATAAGGAGATAAGGGTTTGATGTGGAGGAAATTCATTTTACAAACAAGCTTTTATGAACAAAGAATCAAGAGTCGTGCCAAAAGTTGCTAAAATACCAAGCTGCAGGTTTTGTTTTCTCCTGCTTCCTTTAAGTTCATTAAAAGTTTTATGTTTCAGTAAATAAACTCAAATACATGTTCTCATGGCTTTCCATAACAGCATCTCTGTTCGTCTGCACAACAGGCTCCTCCTCTCATCCGACCCAACCTCCTCACCAGCCCCTACCCCCTTGGGACATGTACTGTGCCCATTTTCATATCTAAGCCAGACTCTTCCACCACCACACACCCTCCCCACCCATCTCTTCTCATCCCCCCCCTTCTCCCTCCATCAGATAAGCTGAACCCAGCTCTAACCCCCCCCAGGCTCCCGCTCCCTTTCCCCTCGTCCCTCCTGACCTGTCCGAGACCCCGGCTTTAAGTCCGGAGGAGAAGAGCAGTCGAGAAGGACGGACGCGTACACTTGGTCTTCACACATGCAGACTATCGGCCATTAGTATGAAAGTTTGATGGGCCTGTCGGTCTGTGTTAGTGGTGGTGGTGGTGGGGGGGGGGGGGGGG
>SSNQ01034310.1:433032-454336 GCA_006942095.1 Nothobranchius kuhntae | reverse complement strand
GAGAGCGGACAGCAGCTGGGGCAGAGGACAAGAAGAGACAGAGCAGATTTGGAGGGGTCATCCCCCGTCCAAACCTGGATGGGGGATGACAGACTTTTTTGGAAGAGGTAACTTGGGAGTTTTCATTCTGAGAAGACAGGAGCTAGTGTAAACTAACTCTTTTTTAATCATTTTGAACTAATTCCTCCTTGGGGGATAGCAGTTGTTTTTTATTTACCCATTTTTGTATTTTGATTTTGTAATAAACCTTTTTTGAAAAAGAAACATAATCCTGATTCTTTCAGGTTTTCTCTAAAGCTTCATGAGTGGAAGCCCTGATCATTAATTGCACAGAGGTAAGCACATTAATTATGGGTTCTGGAATTATCAGGACTTATACTTTACGGTTTGTGACAGATTAATATAAAGAAACCTTAAGATAACGGGATTGCTTAAAAAGAAGTGAGCTACTACAAAAGGAAAGGTCTTACATATTATTTCACCTTTAAAATAAAAGATATGATTCTAACTTAGGACGCCCAAACCAGGATCTGATACTATAATACTCACCGACATCCCCATCGAACCCTGATGGATGCACCGTCTCATAAGTTCTAACGGAACTGGGTTTTAAAGGAACCGGTAAATGGGACGGGCACATGACAAGAGTGGGTGAGGAGAGAGAGGCAGGCTGGATGGTTGAAATGAGAAACAGATTTGCTTGACAAGTCAGCAGCTGAACAGACATCACACACACACACACACACACACACACACACACACACACACACACACACACACACACACACACACACACACACACACACACACACACACACACACACACACACACACACACTGCAAGCATGCAAAAAAAGTAAGATTAGTAAATTGAACATATGTGAGACAAACCCACACGCACATTAAACACCCACGCCTAACATCACCTCGCCTCCTAAACACGTCACAGCACACTTCACGCCCAGCACACAGCCGCCACGTAGCAAGCGGGAAAGTTGAGCCCAGCTTTTACTGGGTAAATGTGCTCGAGATAAAAATGATTTCATACACCATGGAAATGAATCGCCCAGCTCACGTTTATTTGCTGCTTTCTTACACCTCAGTTATATTCTTCCTCCTGTTAGGCAGCTCCTTCGTGTCCTTCAAGGTAGAAATGACCCTTCCTCAAAATGAGTATGTGAGTGCAGATGTGCTAAATCAGTTGTGTGTGCAGCGGTTTTAAATGAGAACACAACTAAACACGAAGAGGAAAATTAGAAAAGCATTAGGGCTGCACGATATTAGGAAAACCTGCGATATTCGGTAACAGTGATTAATATTGCGATGACGATATTACTTGCGATAAATAAAAACTTAACTCAGGAACAAAAATAATCAAAAATAAAAATATCATAAAAATGAGAAATGCAAAAGATGTGAGGAAATGGAAAAAGAAAATGATCAAAGGTGATCAGTGGATCTCGGGAAAGGCAGAATCAGCAGAAAGGGCAACACTAAGCTAACTCAGGTGTCTGCTAACCATTAAGTGTCGTCCGCCTCGGGGGCGGGCATCTAACCTATGAGAACCCACCTGATTGGCCAAATGGGTGAAGAGCTCTATTTGATTTGTTAAAAAAAAACATTCTTCTGTTTGATTGACAGAATGCGTTATGTGAAGCAAACATTTGAGCTGACCATTCATTGCGATATTTATCTGTTCTTTGCGATATGCATATTGCTCACGCTGATATCGCCATAACGATATATTTACGATATATTGTGCAGCCCTAAAAAGCATCAACGGCGTTTGGTGCTGCCCACAAACTCCTTCAGAGCCTACCTGCAGCACAGTTTATACTAAACCAAAGGAACATAAAGACAAATGCCCTCTAAAGCCTCAAATTACAAAACAACGTTCACCAAAAGTCTCAAAAGATCTAGAAGCTCCTTGTTTGAGTCCGAAAACGTGAGTTTTCTAGAACATGGGCACGTTGAATCTGCTTATTCTTTTTATTCTTATTCTATTCATTTATTCATAACAGCACTCCCACCAAGAAGACCGTACGATGGCTTATTTCCTGAACAGATGTGCCACCAGGACACGTTGTTAAAGTAGCATCACACGGTCTGTATGCCTGACGGTCTCGTTTCTCCCCCAGGCAGCAAGTCGACAGGGACAGCGCTGAATAAACGTCGGTGGGAAGCTCAGATGCAACCACTCCTTCACACCACGTGAGCTCTCCCACTCCAAGCAGCTGAGAGAGTTTCTGGAAGAAAGTGGAGCTAATGAGCAGAAAGGGAGAGGGGCAGATGACAGTTTTCAACATGAACCTAGACAACACTGCCCTAAAGCCAACTCTCCACTCACTGTTAAAGGGACGTTTGAGACAGAAACATGTCTTTATGAGCGCCAAAATCAGCGTCACTTGTGTAAATGTAATCCTTCTCATTTAAATTCAGTTTGGGCTCGTTTTTCAGAGACGATGTTTCAGACTCCTAGCCTGTTTCAGCACTTGCACAACATTTCTACACAGTGACAAATGCCAGAGTGACAACACACGATGCGCACTGTACATCACGTCCCGCACAAGCAGGATATAAAAACAAGTCGGGGCTGATGTCGTAATGCAGAGTCACTTTATTCGTCACCTGATATGAACAGTTTAGAACAGCACATGGACGTTTCTAAAACAAAACGTTAACAGAGTTTAGGGTGGACCCCGACAACCAAACAAGGTTTCAGCCTCCGCATCTTTTTAATAAAACAGCAGAGAACAAACAGAAACATCAGAAATGTGTCAGCCGATAACATACGGCTGCTGTGCTGCAGCAGATTGTGCCGTATGCACAACGTGCTCTCAACCCTCGTTTAGCCAAAACACAACCAGTCCTCGATGGACGTAAACAAAGTGATGCTTTATTAGGAATAAAGAAAACACACGTTGACAACAGGGAGGTCGTTTACGCTGCCGGGGTTGCTTAGAAAGAAAAGGTTTTATACAAGATATTCAGAACAATGTACAAATCAAACATCTGACTGCTGGAGACTTAAAAAGAAAAGTTGTAAAAGAAAAAAAAGAACGCCTGAAACCAACTTAAGCCTGGCTGATTGTGACCTGCAGCCTGCGAATGGACACATTCACTACAACTGGTGAACAACTGGACATGCCCAGTTAAACCAACAGACAGCCGACATGCAAACAGCCGGGACAAACAGTCCCGCCCCCGCAATCCCACTCATGGGCTGCTTCCTCTCCGTTTTGCTTACAGCCGTGCCCGTGACCTGTCCTGCTGTCAGCTCCAGTCCGGGAGATTTGCTCACATCCTCCCTTTGCTAATACTCAGTCTAATCATCTCTCCCTTTCCATCCTCACCCACTCGCTGCACCTGACCTTCCTACAAACATGCGCCGCACTTCCTCACTGCACTCCTGAAACTGCCAAATCCCACAGACAACTTCTTTTCAGACCAGCCCTCTTTCCTCCTCCCTTTGTACCGACGTTTCTTAAGGCTTCCACTGACCTTCGGCATCATCTCCCTCTCTCCAGCCTAGAAGTGCTTTCTTCAAACCACATCAAAGCCCCTTCTCTTAGATTTTGAGCCAAATATAAGGTCACCCTCCACCATACCGGAAATATTTTCTCACGGACCAACGTGACTTATTTTTTGTTTGTTTGGAGTAAAGGGTAGAGGAGAACCCCTGTGATCTGGTCAATCCAAGTGAAGGTCTGTTGCCAGGATGGCGAGACAAAGGAAAGTTGAAAAAAAGAAAGAGAGAGCATGTTTTCATTTCTGCTACAGACAGAGGGATGGAGAGGAAAGAAGTGGAGGGGTAGATGTAGAGTGGCTAGAGTGGCTGCCTCTCTGCTGCTTTGGGCAATCTATTAAAACGATCCCTCCATTAGACAAATGTGGGGGAGGAGGCCAAATAAAATGGATCAGACGGGTACAGAAAGGGTTGACTGATCCAGAGGGGAGGGAGAAGTGAGCAGCTGAAAGAGGACAGGCTGTGACAGAGGTGGGACCAAGGCGGGATAAGACATCAGCTACAGAGGACAGTTTTGTCCACTTGGACCATCGCTTTTAAACATCTTGTGAACACTTTTGCCGCAACAGACATTATGATTCTCAAACCAGGTGGGCACGGCCATGAGAAGAGTAAACGAGACAGACTAAAGGACAGAGAGCACCGCAACGAACAAATGAGCTGCAGATAAAGGGACCAAAAGAAACACCGTGTACTACAAAGACGGGTGGGGGGGGGCATGGACTGAAGAGTTACAGGACAGCATTATCTTTCATGTCCAACGCAGGTGACTAGCATGAGAAGAGCAGCTTAAGTATCTCTTCTCTTTCACTCCCGGCCAACAGGGAAGGTCCATTCTGGGCATGGTTAGGTTTAATTAGAGGTGTTGTGCTGGGGAGGGTCCAGAAAGCCAGCTGCTTCACTCCGAGGAGAGAATACTCAAGTCTCCGCCGCTTCTACGCAGAAACGACTCAAACAGCTCAACAGTGTCACAGAAAAGAAAAGTGACTAAAGCTGCTAAATAAAATCACAAACACGTTCATGTTTAGTCTTTTTGATGCCTCAGCAAAGCTCAGCTTGAGTGAGATGAACAGACGGTTCGATCCAGAACTTTTCTGCAGCTCCTGCTCGTGCGCTGCGATGTATAATTTTAGCCGGAGATGTGAACTCACAGCAGGAAATATCAGGAAAGAGCTGCAGGGGAGCGTCTGTCCGCAGCGACCAGGAGGAAGTGCACGATGCACGTTCTGGGTTTTTCCCTCAAACATGTGAAATAGAGCTCCGGACCCCACGTGACTCTCAGTTAGTGGACGCCATTTTGGCATGCAAAAAAGGTAAACAAACACGGATGTAACCATGAACATGAACGGGATCCGCTTGGATTTTACTTCGTCGGAGTTTACTTCACACTTTAAAACAGAAGAAATCGTTTTATATAGTCAGAAATTAAATAGACTAAACATCTCCGACCCTTACCGCGCCCCTGGGATACTTTTTAAAAAAGCCAGAAGTCGGAGCGGACTTCTTACCGGACCTGGCCGGGGAAACCCCTTGGGATTCCCCCGGCCGGAGGAGCTGGGGAGAAGGTCTGGGACTCTCGACTCTACTGCCCGCTCCGACGCCAGAAGCTGTCGGAGCGGACCGGCACAGCACCGGACCTGACCGGGGAACCCCTTGGGATTTAACCGGAGGAGCTGGCTCCGGCGGCTGGGGAGAGGGAAGTCACGCTACTGCCCCAGCAACCCGACTCCGGATACGCGGATGAAAATGGATGGATGGACGGACAAATAACAGATTTACATGTAAGTAGTCTCGGTGACACAGATAATAGCAATCCAAAGTGCTTTTTATGTGTGATCTGATCAACCATTGCTTAAAAATTAAATACGGCTTAGCCGGCTAATTGCTGTCATCATAAAACACGTAAAAGGCAGCACGCAGAACTCACGAGGCAACGTTTTACGTGATGTTTACTTGTTGCTATGAGTAATAAGACAGAAAAAGCCACGCCAAATTAAGTTTAGGAAGCCCACTAAGAATCATAATAAAAGCATTTAAAATAAATACCATACACAGTTGAGGAAACGTTGGTTTAAGTACCTGATATGAAGCGGTCGCTGCATAAGCGAAAACCTTTACTCTCGGGATCCCACAGCTTCATTTTCGCCCGGTCACTAGTGCGTTTTATTACAATGATCCAACGTTTGCGGCGCTCCGGATCTTGGGGAATCCTGTAGATGGCTCATTCCTTATGTCGTCCGCGTCTGTTCTGCATCCTGGGGCACAACAGGAATCTACCATATTTCCCGTTTGATTGAGTTTTCTGACAATAGTAAATAGTCCAGCTGCCGGCTTCTGCATGCCAATATGGCGCCGTTTCGATTTGAACTGTTGCATGCCGGGAGAAGTGACGTCAACTCCCGGAGCTCTATAGAGCTCCTTGTGTTTGATATCACCAGCATGAAGGGGGTTACACAAGCATCATAGTGAGGTTTAAGCGAAGTTTGGAGCGATTGGGATCATTAAGAGCTGTCAACCTGAACTCTGGGGTTTTCCTCGATCAGGCTTCTCATTTTTCTGCCATTTATCCATTTGAAACAGTTCAGCCATATTTTTTTCCTCTTATGGTTGTGTTTTGATTACATCTTTTTTCATTTTTATTATTTTTTTTTATCTCCGTAACCAACTTCCCTTTGATGATTACCAAGTTACCCCTGAATACGAGCATTTCTAACGCCGTGTGCACCTACTATAACAAAAACAGAGTAAACGAAGACAAAAGATAACAAGACTGGAACCTGAACTTATACAGCATGCATCATGCTGCTGTCATGTTTACACAAACACACACACACACACACACACACACACACACACCTACCTCAGCTCATTTTAATACAGAAGTGTGTGAAAATGCCCTGACTTGTCCTCACAAATACAGCAGAGAGAATAAAAGACAACGAAACTGCGGACACACACTGAACATCCATCTGTGTTCTTTCTGATTTATCATCTTTGGTGTGGGATGGGTTTCAGAGCTGGTTCCAATTAGACCAGATAGTCACTGAATGTCTGGAATTTCTAGGCAATTCGTTTCATCCGAAGCAGATTCAGTCCCAGTAAAAACATCTATTGATCTGCTGGTTTAAAAAGTCCTTCACAACATAAATAAGCTCATCTGACAGTAAAAATTAAAGGTCACAGAAGACTTATGAACTCAGATGATGACTGGTTTTTGGTGATGCTCTGTGATGTGGAAAACTCAACTCCATCTTTAAATCATCGATTCCACCCCCCACCCGCTTTACAACAATACATGAAAACACAAACAGCTCTGTGACAATAACAGAACAAGCTACAGCCGGGACAGCCAACAGGCTTCAGAGGCTTTAGTTTGTGTTCAGGTGTTTCTGCAGGACAGGTATTTCCAGTCTGGTTTACATCACTCTCCTTTCAGTCGGCCATTTCCTTATTAAGGCTGCATTTGGTTTTTAATTTAGAGCAAGTCACCCCCAACCAGATTCTTACTCCACTCCCACTTCCTGTTTGAAAAATGCAACAAATGCTGTTGCCTAGCAGACCGAGAGGGCGGAGCTGCTAACAAATACACGCACAGGCTCACAACGACATTGTGACATCATATGGTACCAGCTAATGTTCTAGGGTACCTCTTAGCCAATAGCGATGGCAGATTTTAATTCAAATGCAGTGCAGAGTTTTTACCTGACAACGGCACGACACTGAGTTTTAGGCAGAAAAATTTAATTTGAACTAAAATGCACTAAAGTGCCAAACTACTGACTACACGTGTCTGCAGCACGATTAGACACGCATTTATATAGTTTATCAGAAAAAATAGTTGATTTGGGGGTGACTTGCTCTTTAAAAAAAATCTGTTCTCTTAATGAGATCTCTGGATCGTGCGACAGTGTAGTGAAATTACAGACTGAGCCAACATTTTCACAATATATACTGCAACACACCGGTTACTTGGGGGGGGGGGGGTGACTAAACTGTTGACATAATGAAAAAATGTCAAACCACAAAAGGGTTTTATTTCAGGAATGTGCTAGCTTGATTTTTCCTACTATTGGTGATGGATCTTTATTTTTTCTTTGGTTTTCAAAAACATTTCCATCTTAACTTTGTTTTGTCATCATCTAATTCAGAAGCTTCAACTCCCTCAAGGTGCAGCCACCAAACCATGTCCCACCCTCACAAGCTTTTTCAGCTTTACGTGAAATAACCTGTCCCACAGCCTGAGAAGGTGAAACTCTAGCTGTGATGTTTCTTATGTTATATGGTTCACTGAGCTTCCGTCGCTGTGTGAGACTGCCCTCACATGTATGACACCCAACACCAGTCCACACATATGCTAAACCAGTTCCTTTTGCATAAGAACACATCAAACCATAGTTTGCTCAGGTAGCCGAGTATAGAGGCTCGAAACTGGATACTCCAATAGAAACTGCATCCTTTTGCTCATATCTTCAGTTGGGTACCACCACTAAATTATATATTTTTGCTACTTGAAGGTAGAAATGTCACCTGTGCTGTTCAAAACTTTTCATTTTACTGTAGAAGTGTACGAGACTCTAAAAAGAACTGCTTAGAAAACATTTAGCCTGCACTCCTTGAGCAGCTTGTTACCTAGCTACATCAATATTTGTATAACTGACTAAAGGTAGACATGCCACAGCGCCTTAAGAAACGGTGTGTGGCTTACTACCTATTCTCAGCAGCTCCCAGCTCACACCACAGACTGCTGTTGTTCATTTAACTCGAGTATGAATCCTAAATCTGCACCACAAGACACCTCACAGGCAAGCACACACACACACACACACACACACACACACACACACACACACACACACACACACACACACACACACACACACTACAGTCATGCCAAGCCCAGGGCAGTCCCCTCCCTCTCTCAGTGCATTACTAAAAACACCCCCACTTCCATCCCTTCCAAGTCAGGGTGACTGAAAACACAAGTCTAATAAGACGTGTGACTCATCTCTTTACTGACCTACATCACACTGTCACGGACGGTGTCAAGGGAGCACGTACCTGCCACCGGGATGTGGTGCACTCCTGGAACCGAGGGGAGCCTCTGTATCCCGGGGGAGGCGTTGCTTCCTGGTGGTCGCTGCTGGTGCTCCGGATTGCTGTGAGCTCCGAGCGGCGCGCACCCGGCACCGTGCTGAGGCTGTAGCTGCTGGTGGTGGTGGTTTGATACTCCGCTGCTCCCAACACCGTACTGTTGGTAGTATCCAGACCGGGAACGCGATCGAGTCCTTGGGGGTTCCATGGACATTTGGTGGGGGTGAGGGAGAAAATAAGAGGAGGACGCGACCGGGGACTGCGGAAGAGAGATGGAGGTCGATCCGGGTTGCATAAAGCTTCTCGAGCCGCTTTGGTTGAAACCGAAGCCCCCGAGTCCTCTGCCCACCTCCGTACGCTCCGGCGATTCCGCTGCCCCCGCCTCGTCGAATAAATCAGCCCCTTTGGGGACAGGCTCCGGGGTGGAGGGCAGCCGGGGGTAAACTCTGGGCGCCTGAGTTGTTGGCTGTCCAGCGGCTGCGATTGGCATTTCCTTTCGGGGGATTTCCTCTGTTTATTTTTTTTCTTTCTTTTTACACTTTTCCCTCTTCTGCTTTCTCTCAAGAGCAGCTTTTGCAGCTGTAATAAAATAGAAAAATTGACAGAAGCGAAAGAAGTTAAAGCCAGCTGTTCAAACTACACACAGATAATCACAACACCGCTGCTTATTTTAATAAACGAGTTGTTTTAAGTTAAAACCGGCGCCTTGCCCGAATTCGGTCAGAATCGCTACAAAAACAACGCGAAAGCCCCAAACTGGTTCAACAACTAACGTCGAACTGCGCTGCTATCAGGACAACGCAAAAATACGTCGTTAGGACTAAACCCACGAACACGGAGATGTTTTAATTAAACGAATTGTTTTAAATGACCAACAAAGGTCAACTCGGTGCTCACCGGGAACGTTTCCTTCCTGTCAGCCGAGCAGCTCGCGGCTCGCTAACTCACGAGAGGCTAACATGAGATGCTAACGGTAGTGCGCATTGTACCCGGTGACAAAACGCGACAATAAGCCTTTTAAAACCGGAACAACAATCACGTGAAGACACAGAGTCGCTTAAACATAATCGCGTTTACCACCAACAGAGTTTCAGATTACTTTGTCCACTTTAACCGGTATTTAAACTTATTAAGCCAGTCTGCGTAACGTCGCTTGCTAGCTTGGCGAGCCTAACCAACCCCTCCTCCAGCGACCGATCCAGAGAAAAATCCCCTAGCTAACCACCCACGCCTCAAATCCCTTTAAAGCGATCGGTTATTGGGAACAAAACGGCGACTTCAAAATTAAAACAAGTTGTTCGGGGTGTATTCGTGGCGTTAGGATGAGCTCTAGTTGAAATGTCTCTGCTGCGAAGACGCCAACAGCGCAGAGAGAAAGATAAAAAGTGATCAATCTAAATGTACAAAGAAAGAACCAGGGCTAAAATTAACACGGGTTTAAGGGATGACCCCGCCTCTGAGTCTACAACTGAAACCCGGTCTATTCTCCTTTCCCCGAGTAGTAATTTTGATCAGAAACACGTACCTCCGGCGCGCTCTTCTCCGCTGTGCCCTATCTGTCGATGCTATTGTGCGCCCTGTGTGAGCGTATGTGGATGTGAGCTGATCAGCACAGCGTTCGCCTGGTGTCAGCGTGAAATGTGACAGACCGTCAACGCTGAAGTCGGATTTTACCAGACTCGATTAATCAAAAGTAGAAACAATGATTGATCTTCCCTTCACCGCACGCCGACTTAACTCATTCTTTGATATGATAATAGCTCGGCAAAATACTTGACCGGGTAACATTTTGTACTCGTTAATTTCTTATCTTTCAAAACCGTGATTCTATTCTGAAACCAAAGAGCTGAAGCTCGATAATCGACTTGTATGTCCTGTAAAATCAAAAGCCGTGGTTAGCAGAGAGGCAGGCTAAAAGGGGCTTTAAATTATTTATTTACAAATACCGAGCCTGCCCTGTGCAGCTGTTTCCCCCAGAGTAGAAACTTCCCCTTAAAATAAGTGGCTGCTGTGTTTGCAAAAGTTACGTGTAAACTACTTATGACTGGAAAGAAAAGACAAGAGAGACAGCTGAAAAACGGCAAGGAACATAAAGAGAATCTGTTTTACATTGCCCGTCCAAAAAGTGTCCACCTCGATGTAAATAAACAGTTAGGAGCCTAACCCTATTGGATAATTACTGCATGGATGTTTATCTTTAACTAAGCAAATAGGTACGAGCCTCCTATTGGACAATTGGTGATTATTTTTCAGCTGCAATATTTAACCGAGGTTCTTATTTCTTAAACAACCATGTCGGAAGACACATCTGGTGGTCGTGGAAAATATGCTAGTCTGTGTGATAAGGGTCAGATCATTGGCATCAAGCAGAGGAAACATCTAAGGAGATGCAGAAACGACTAAAACTGGATTGAGAACCGTCCAATGCTTTATTAAAACTGGTCTGATGAGTCCAGAAGGACCCTGTTCCAGCGTGATGGCGCATCAGGGTAAGAAGAGAGGCAGATGAAGTGATGCACCCATCATGCCTAGCGCCTACTGTACAAGCCTGTGGGGGCAGTGCTATGATCTGGGCTTGCTGCAGTTGGTCAGGTCTAGGTTCAGCAACAGGATGTGCTCCAAGAATGAGGTCAGGTGACTACCTGAATATCCTGAATGACCACGTTATTCCATCTTCCCTGATGGCACGGCCAAGATGACAATGCCAGGACTCATCAGGCTCAGATGGTGAGAGAGTGGTTCAGGCAGCACGAGACATCATTTTCACACAGACCTTGACCCCAGTGAGAATCTGTGGGATGTGCTGGAGAAGGCTTTGTGCAGCGGTCAGACTCCACCATCATCAGTGCAACGTCTTGGTGAGACATTAATGCAACATGGATGGAGATAAATCTGGATAAACAGAAGCTCATTGAAACAACGCCACAGCGAATGTGTGTCGTAGTCACGGCTAAAGGAGGTCCAACGAGATATTAGTGTGAGGCCTTTTTTGTTGGCGACTTTATTTTTGTATTTATTTTGTACTTAGCTTTAGTCTGAATGGGATTTTATTTACTTCAACTGAAATAATCAAATTTAATGTGTGACATTTTCAACTATAGAAAAGGTAAAGTTACATGATTCCTTAGATATGGATCATTTCATTAATAAATGTGTTGCTAAAATTTCAATAATATTTTCCACCAATTCATAAAAGCTATGGGACTCCATTTGAGGGTCAAAGGTCAATGATGTATCCTGAGTGAAGCATTTGTAACAAACTGCTGTAAGCAATGCGTTGTACTGATGTTTTTGCGTGTGTGAGGCTTAAAAGCATGTGCAGAAAAGGTTTATGATTTATGTCAGTCGCCTCTTTCATGCATGCACACACACATGAACATGCACCACCATCCCCATCCTACTGGCCTCAGCGGTCATGTTTTCACACACACTCTACCCCAGCCTATCAATATTAGTCCCAACCGCTCCCCACACACACACACACACACACACACACACACACACACACACACACACACACACACACACACACACACACACACACACACACACACACACACACACACACACACACACACACACACATTCTCTCCTCATTACACACTCTTCCCTTACTTTGATGATATGCAAATATCCCTCCCACCCTTCTTTCTCACTCATCCCTTTCCCTATCTCACAAGCAGCAGCAAGTCTACACCCACACACACACACACGCACGCACACGCACACACACAGAAATGTCACGCGCAGGCTAACGTGCTGTGGCAGTGTCCACAGACAGGCAGGGAGGATCAATTTTTCACCCAGTGTGCTACCGATTTTCATAAGATAAGGGCACAGAGGATGGAGGAGAAGGATGGGGTGGGGGGTGGGGGTGGAGTGGGGTAGGATGAAACAGCAGAGATGGGGATAAGGAAATAATAAGTGGGTGTAATGAAGAAGAAAGGGTGTCTAAGATGAAGGGCTGGGGCGATGAAGAGTGAGAGGAATGGAGTAGAGGAGTGGGGCGTAGATAGTTCCTAGTGAGGGTGAGTGCAGGGTGAGAAAGTAGAGAGGTTGGGGAATTGTCTGGGTGAGTGGGAGGGTGGAAGCAGGATGAGTAAGTGGGTTAGGGGTGGTAGGAAAAGGGGGATGGGTGTGTTGAGGGCTCTGGGGGATGGGACTGGGAATGTCAGTAAGGGTGGTAAGGGAAAGCGAGGGAGGGTGTGTGTCTGACTGTGAGTGTGTGTGTGTGTGTGAAGGGGGGGGGGGGTTGTTGGCCTGCTCTCTTATTGGCTTGTTCAAACGCTGGGGGAGGGGCAGCCACACACCATACTCTCACCAGCTGTAGGGAAGAGCTGAGAAACAAAGAGAGGAAGGAGGGGGCCTGATATGAGTTTTAATGTTGATATTCTGCTTTAATCAGATTTCCGTCTGAGTGGCAGAATGAGCGCTGGTGATCGTTCTGCATATCAGTGCAAGAGGACGGGAGACGAGCGCTGTCTGGGTTGGAGAGTCCTGTTTTTACCAACATGAGGAGCTCCTGAACTATCCAGGCACAGAGAAACATTGTTGGAATATATATTTTACATACTGCCTAATTATGCAAACGAGGTTTTATTCCACAAGCCTTCGAATCAAGTCGTAAGTTTTTTAAAAGTGCTGTTTTCGTACAGAGCTAATAAAAATGAGCTGGGGTGGGGTTAGACCCGGCCACTTGGGCTCAAGCCCCGAATGTTTAATGAAAAGCCCCGGATCTAAAACGTGGAAGTAACATGCAGTACCAAAGTCCAACAGAGAGGGAGCAGCTGGCAGTAGTTTGTATGCAGCCTGCCTGAGCCTCCACCACTGAAGAAGAAGCTCTTCAGCAGCCGGCTTCTTCTACAGTCTCTGCCTGAAACCATCGACATATACATATTTGGACAATGGGTTTCCATAGGCTCCAATAACACGTTTTTGAGGAGAAATGGGAGGTGGCCACCACCGCCATTTTGACCGTGTCACAGGTTCCGTCAAGCCCAGACAATTCCATAAAAGGGAAGAGAGGAGGAGCTGAGGGTGGGGCTGTAAGGCTGGGATCAAATGACGATACCCGGTCGAACTAGCTACAAGCTAACCTGAAGCTAACCCAAAGCTAACGCGGAGGTGGGAGCTAAGCTAACGAAGGCAGCAACCTAGCTACATCCGGAGTCAACTGTGCACCACACCAGAGCTTCTGAGTCAGAGATACGCCGGGGTGACCGCTGGGTAAAACCGGGTGGAAAGGTTTCCATCCCAGAGCTCCACAAGCCGGCAGCCCGCGCAGCAGACAGAAGCCGCGATCAGACAGATATGTGCCGAGCTACGGGGAGGGGAGAAACGGGTGGAAAACATTGGTCTCCCAAGAGCTCCACAAGCCGATAGTCGGAACCCAGCTCCACCAACATGTTATTTTTCAACCTATTTTCTAAAATACAGCATTATGTTAAATGCACTGGGTTTTACCCTATTACATTTAAATTTCATGGTTAAACAGTACATGTTAAAATCAAAGCTAAGCTAGTGCAAGAGCGGCAGTGACCTAAAACGCAAAAATATAATTTTACTTACCGAAAAAAAATCAAGTGGAGACCCCTTGGACGCTCTATTAGTGCAATTAATGCCACAGCAAGTCATTTTGTCCAACAATTGCACAAATAATATCCAAAAAGAACGCACAAACACTGCAACTAATGGTTTAAGTTGAGAGACTGAAACTGACCGAACAGTTTTCAGGCGAGGCCGAGGCTCAGACTGAGGCCTTTCCCTGTGGTCACGTGGGTCGGATGCTCATTAATTATTCAGAATTTTAGGCTTTTAATACACTTAAACAGAAGAGTGAGAAAAAAATTCACCCCCCTCAGAGTTGTCATGAGTGTAAACTAGATCATTTAAACCTAAGACATGTTTTGGTACCAGGCTGTAAACATGTTTATTTCTGCTGTGAAATTGGTATTTTTAACATGGGAGTCAATGAGGATTTGCTCGTTTCTGACACCAGCCCCTAGTGGATGAGGGTGGAACTGCAAATTATTTCACTTCCACATTGGCCTCAATTTCTGTCCCGCATTGTGGAGGCTTGCCTGAAACACGTGTATGAAGTTACTTTTTGTCTAAAAACATATTTATGATAAGGATGTTTTTTAGACCAAAAGTACAATGACAGAACCCCAGCTTTGATGAGACTGGTGTTGACTCAGGTTTGTGAGTCTTATTTGAAAATATTTGTTGTGCTGCTGGTTTGCCTAAAGTTAGCTTACTATCAGGTAAAGTTGTTGGAGAAAGAAAGGGAATATTTACTATCATCTCACACTAAACACTAACAGGAACTATACTCTGCCCTGAATATGCTGAATATGTAGCTTCAGATTAAAAATTATGTGCGTGTGCTAAGCCCCGGATCTTCTTCAGTCCTAAATCCGCCCCTGAAAATGAGACTGTTTACGGAAAGATTCAACAAAATATAATGCAGGACTCCATTCCAGCACACAGAGGAAGGCAGATTGAGAGCCATGTGTTTGTGGAGCCCAGCTGAACTCCGCCTGCTAAACCAGTCCGCTGGCTGTGACAGACTGTCAGGCCGGGAAACAGAGACAGTGTGTGTGTGAGTGTGTGTGTGTGTGTGTGTGCGCGTGTGTGTGTGTGTGTGTGTGTGTGTGTGTGTGTGTGTGTGTGTGTGTGTGTGTGTGTGTGTGTGTGTGTGTGTGTGTGAGAACAAGAAAGGCATGAGAAAATGAGACAAAAGAAGCTGAGTGACGAGCAAGGGAAGAAACACAACAAACTGGAGCAGAGACTAAAGAGCCACACACACACACACACACACACACACACACACACACACACACACACACACACACACTTAAGAGAATCACATAACTGATAGAGAGAAGGTGGCACGCTGCAGTCAGACACGAAAAATGAGAGGAAGGGAGAGGAGGAGGCCAAGCTTTCTGCGGCTTAGCCAGACTGGAGCGGTGGGACTTGGCTGCGTGTGGACCCTTGGCTCCTGCACTAAAGCAAAGGAGGAAAAAAAATCACAGTCAAAAAATGAAAAGGGCAACAAGCTATGCCAAGAATGCACAGACAAGAAGAAACACATAGGGTTCGTTCCTTCTGCCTGCCTTTCTGTTTCCCAAGTAAATCAGAACAATAGGTGGAACCAACCTTGAGAACGGAGCTTTTAAAAGTCAGAACCCCACCGAGCCACTCGGACCGACTCTGTATAATGAGCAGATCACCCTAATAAACTCCACAGCTCCTTTTATTCTCCCTCACACGGATTTAAAGAAATTAGCTCGTTCGACTCGGCTGTTTGTGGATCATTTGAAAGAGAGTTGGATGTCTCCTGGATCGTTTTTAGACACTTTGGTTCACAAGTGTTTCTAAAAATAAACCTGGAACACGATGATGTTCATCCTTTGAAAGGACTTTCTTAGACGGCGTGCGAAAAACGTTCACAGCAAAACAAAATTCAGTGAAAGTAATAATGTTGGTAAATGGCCTGTATTTGATATAACGCCTTCTAGAGTCCTGGAACCCCCCAAGGCGCTTCACAACACAATCAGTCATTCATCCATTCACACCCTGGTGGGGATGAGCTACAATGTAGCCACAGCAGACAAGGCGGGTTAACTGTCTTGCCCAAGGACACAACGACAGCAACCTTCCGATAACGGGCCGAGCACTTGACTCCTGTGTCACTATCGCCCTGATTATCTTCATCTAATGATGATGATGATGATCATAATGAAATGACAACTTGAAAAAGGGAATTTCTTACAGAATAGAGGAGAACTGGGTAAAATAGAATTTTCTCTGAATAGAACTTGAATCTATGCATCAAAATCTACCTGATTGTAAACGCCACTAACCGCTGAACGTTACTCAATCACGTTGGTGTCACGTGCCGGGATGAGTGCTCCTCTCATTGTTTCCATCTTTGAGCTGCTGTGTTTCAGGAGAGGGAGGCTCCAGCTGCAGCTCATCAGCGGGTCCAGCCATAAGAGGAGGAGGAGAACACAACTCGACGCCGGATGATTAACTTGGTAGTTCCAGCCCTTTGTGGCTCCTGGTTAAACTAGTGATTTTTGGAATTTTTGAGTCTCTGCGGATTTACCCTGCTTACCTGTTCCTTGGATTTTTGGATCATTGTGGACCTTACCATGACTCCTCAGGATACTCCTTGGACTTCTGAAGCTCCTCTGGTTCTCCTGTGGCTCCCCAGTTACCTTTCCACAGTCCTGCTGGATTACTCACCTCCGCTGGATAACTCACCTGTGCTTCATAAATCTTCTGGACGCAGCACTCACCGCTCTCCTCTCCTCCCTGCCGGCCCGCTCTCCTGATCTCCTCGCGCTCCCTCTCCTGGACACCCCCCTTTCTGGATTCACCACGGCACTCCACCTACCCTCCCAACTCCTCAGCTCCCAGCTCTCCGTAAGTCTTTACTCTGCACCTAACTAGTTCTGACTTACCTCCCTGTACTCACCTGCTCCTCTGCTCTCCCCTCCTCAGACGCTCCAGTTCCATTGCAGTCCACTGGGCCTTATCCAGTGCGTCCTCAGTTCCCGATTATTTTAAAGGGACTTTACGGACTTTTGAATTTTTATGCTCGCGATTGCCCCCTCAGGCCAAGAGCGTAACGGCAGCTTCAACAGTAGGCTCGTGCACGAGGCGCGCATGCTGTACGTGCACACTCCTTAACGAAAATAACAGCTGAGACAGTCCTGTGTGTGTGTTTGTGTGTGTGTGTGTGTGTGTGTGTGTGTGTGTGTGTGTGGCCCGGAGGACAGAGGACAGGAGAACACGCAGCTAATTAATTAAATAATTTGGTTCTGTACCTTTCTCTTTAGCACAGCCGACAAAGGTTTAAGATGGGTCAGTCCTCCTGCATGCTCAGATCATTCCCTTCCCTTGCTTGAAAAATTGTTCCAAAATGAAAGTTGAACCCACATCTTTTTTATCTGTGAATTCAATGCCGTTCGGCGAGTCTCAAATAAAAATTTGGGCGTCTTACTGTAAAAAAATATACCATTAATGTAAAAAAGAAACTCTAAATGAACTATGTTCACATCCAGAATCAAACCCAGGTCTTCTGCGTGGGAGTCAGACATCTTTCAAGGTGAGCTACACTCTAGTAACATTCATGGTATCTGTAACTTTTATATCCTTGATGACACCTGAGACAACGTCAATCCAAAGAACGGTTCGGAGCGAAAATGGCTATTTTGTTGCTAATTTGCAGGAAATATCTAGAAGAAAGTTCTACAGAAAGTAGCTAAGGGTCCTCAGAAATGTAGCTAGGTTTGTCACTAGGCGTTAGGAACAGCGACAAAGTGGCACTGCCTCTCTCTCTGCTGCTAAAGCTACGGATAGCAAATGCTACGGGCTATGCCTGAGCGTGAACGCGCATGAAGCAGCCTGCTCGACCCGAGCATCTCTCTTTTTCTGTGACTTTACAGAAAAACAGGCAATCACAGTAAAAATGCCAGTGCTCATTCTACAGGACCAGGGCATTGCAGGAGAATGTATGAAGAAGACATTTATTATTTCTATACATGCTTTGGCTGTCAAACTTCCTTATAGTCGCTTTAATAAAGATATTTTATTTTTACCTGTTTGGTGCGCGAGTGGTGATTCTGCATGTCTTTGGTTAAACTCGTCCTCAAAACCATGACAATTGATTTACGTGATTTATTGAATTCAAGTCGGGTTGTTTTGAATGATGTTGATCTAACAAGGAAATACGTGAAAATATTCGTGCAAAGGCCGTTTCCTCAGAAAGGCTCAACAACTCAGAAGTTTTCTCTTTGCTCAGAGGCAGTTTATCATCTCTTTATGTCGGCGTTCGCCCTGCCGTTCCAGTCCAGACATCTTTATTATGAAACTTGTGTCACTTTCTTCTTCATTCCCACTTTTCCAGTTTTTTACTCTTTTAGATGTTTTGAAGTTAAAATGACATGTTAGGGTTAGACTGATTACAAATTTAGGTCTAAATTGTTGCAAAATACAAGGTTACTGTAAGAAACATAAATAATTAGAGGTTATAAATTTGACCATTGGTGTGTCTCAGATCCTGTCATGTGACTTGGATGTTGTCCAAGACTAAAAATAGGAATAACCGAAGTATCCGAGCTATGTTCAGAGAGGTATAACCCGTTTGGACTCATTTATTCAACAGCATTCAAACACATAAGAATGAAATGTGTTTTTTAGGACAACCCACACAAATAAAAAAATCTGAAGTCACCTTACATCATTTCATTAGGTGTGAAGGGTCAGAGTTCACGAGCTTTGCGGCCTTGGGGAAGACGCTGCTTCTCAGGCTCGTTGTTTGGGTTTGAGACCTTCTGCCTGAGGGACAGAGGGTGTGTAGGTAGATGCATGGACATGACTACATAGACACGCCATTGGGCACTGGAGAGCGTGAAAGCGTCACCGCCATATTGGATGGGTGCAAAATGCTGCTGCGCGTTTTTAATCAGAACTCGTAAACATGAGCTCATAAACCCGGTTTTAGCCTCGCTCCACTGGTTGTCCGCGGACTTTTAAGACTGATTTTAAATTGTTTTATTTGCTTTTAAAGCCCTCCATAGCCTTGCCCCATCCTGCCTCTCTGAGCTGCTACTGCCTTGTGCGCCCTCTCGTTCCCTCAGGTCAGCTGACGCAACGTAAGGACTCGGCGTAAGCTAGCAGCTCCTACGCTGTGGAATAACCTGCCTGTGGGCATCAGACAGGCCTCGTCTGTAGCACAGACACTTTTAAACACTCATCTCTGTGCTTTGGTTTTCAGCGCCATGTAAAGATGTTGGTTTTATTTGTTTTGATCTTTTTTCTTTAGTTATTTTATCTGGTTTCATATATTCTATGAAAGGGCAGTTTTAATGTTCTGTGTTTCGGTGTGTTTTTATCCTCATTTATGGGATTAGTGTGTTTCCGTTTGCCCTGTTTACTGTGTAGCACTTTGGACCTGTGCTGGTTGATTGAAATTGCTTTATGAATAAAGTTGGATGGGGTTACAACACAAGGTGTGCAACTATGCCTGCTTTTTGTGCAGCCTGCAGTTCCAACATCCGGCGTACTGCTAGAAGCAGATTATGTGGGATTACTACTGACTTTTCTAGCCTACCTGTTGGGATTTGATATTTTAATTTATGTAAATTATATTTATATTTTGATTATCATGCCATACCACATGTCTATTTAGTTAAAAACTTATAATATAAAGTGTTTTCTAGTTGGATGAGCACCTTCAGTAGAAATAAAATCACAGGGGGTGAATGGAGACCCATCCAAGATGGCGGCTCACAACCACCCAATCTCCAATCGGCAACCCCAGTCCACGTTGCACATACGGTATGTATATGATGCCTGTGGGTGGCTGGGGTCTGTTTTTATGTTTCCGTCTGAAGTCCATCATCCTTTTTTTGTCATGTTTATTAGTCGGGTACGTCTTCCACCTCTCTACTTCGACCCGTTGCTGGCGATCAAATCAACATCAGTAAACTTTACAATGAATGACGGGATAAAAATACTATAACAAAATAAATCTTTACAACTCTAACCCCCCAAAGCCAACCTAAATCTGTAGTTTCATGTAAAAATGTCCTCAAACAACAGCAACGCCAACAACCAGCCATCTAAATCAAAACAACAGAAAATCCCATCATGCAGTCTGATTGACCCAGCTACTCTTAACTCCTAACCGCCACACAGAGGACTTGCTGGCTTTGCCAGATTAATTGTGACAAACAAGGAATTATTTCCCAACCTTTCCATTCACCGACACCCTAAAGAGGATTATGTCATTTAGATTGTCTGGCTCCAAAATGGCCGTCACGGCGAGGGACATTTGTGAGTAACAGAAAAACTAGTGTCAGAAAGGCTTGTAATAGTAAAGGGTGAGAGATGTGAGATAAGAGTAAGACTTTTTTATCACCAGCAGTCTGTGGTTCACCAAGTAAAGCTGAAAAGTCGTACTTTTACCACAGAGGAGCAACTTTAAACGTCTTCTCTGCGGCTCACTCAGACACCGGGAACCAAATCTCCATGTGGCGCTTTGGTTATCTTCCCATCCAATGTTTGATGTGCAGCTTGATTTTCTCACCGTATGTTTGGCTCTGCGAAGCCAACGTGGAGCGTGTCGCCGGGCTGCAGCCCCAAAGAAGCTGTGTCACGCTCTGGGATTTGAGGCGTGAGGAGGATGCCAGGAGCGGAAGCGTGTGAGAAGAGGGATGCTCGTTTCTGCTGTGTGTGGAGCACCTTCACATGTGACCACGAGTGCTTTTTACTGTACGCGTGGGAAGGAGGAATCCTTCCAGCCCTTTTCTTTCCCCAACCTCTTCCTGTGTTCCAACCCCTCACCTCCTCCCAGCCCACTAACAGCACTCAGAGCTGGCGCGGCACCAGAGGACGCAGAGGAGGAGAGCCAGGGTTTCTCTCCTCCTCCTCATGATTCGTGTTTCTTCTCAAAAAATATTAAATGTTTCTAGAAATCCTTAAAAGACGTCTTTTCTGTTGCCATATCTCTGCATGCAGTGGTGTTTCTCATGTGCCTGTAAGTGCGTACTGCACCAGTGCAGCAATCTAAGAGTTTTGGCAGTTTTCTCAACAAGGCCTTACCCAGAGATCCACTGGGAAAAGTGGTTTGAACCCCCCCCCCCCCCCCCCCCCCCCCCCCCCCCCCCCCCC
>SSNQ01034310.1:418042-429055 GCA_006942095.1 Nothobranchius kuhntae | reverse complement strand
GTCTGGCCTATTTATGCTGATTAGGGCAACAGCCTGCACTGCTTGAGCCATACAATTGAATTTATTTCATATTGAATCTCTATTTTACTTTTTTAAAAAAAGGAAGTGAAGCCACTAAAACGACTCTGCTTTGGTTTTGCTGCAGCTGAAAGGAAGCGGTCCTTAGGGAGGGACTACCATCCTCTCTGTCTGAAGTGTCAGAGGTGCAAGATGCATCTGAACGCTGGTCAACATGCTGAGGTAAATAAGGAAAAGAAATAAGAGTGAAATACCGAAGACCCTGATGAATAATTAGGACGACGTGCTGCTGTTTCAGTATGATGAGAGGCCGTTCTGCAGAAACTGCTATCTGAAGCTGTTCGGCCCCAGAGGTGAAACACAAATCCCCCTAACCCTCAGGTGCGTATTAGACACATGTTCTAAATGCCTTTGCTCTACTTGTTCTTGGCAGGTAACAGGTGACGGATGTGGCCTCAGAATCAGAGCCTTCCTCACGGAAAGCAAAACGATCAGGAATAGATAAAAGTTTACAGTAATATGTGTTAAAAACACGAAACCTTCCTTTGTTTTGCCTTCATTAAAGAGCAAGTCACCCCCAAAACAATAATTTTTTCTGATAAACTATATAAATGTGTGTTTAATCATGCTGCAGACACGTGTAGTCAATAGTTTAGCACTTTAGTGCATTTTAGTTCAAATTTTCATTTTCTGCCTAAAACTGTCAGTGTTGTCAGGTAAAAACTCTGCACTGCATTTGAATTTAAATCTGCCATCGCTATTGGCTAAGAGGTACCCTAGAACGTTAGCTGGTACCATATGATGTCACAATGTCATTGTGAGCCTGTGTGTGTGTGTATTTTTTAGAGGCTCTGCCCCCTCGATCTGCTAGGCAACAGCATTTGTTGCATTTTTTCGAACAGCAAGTGGGAGTGGAGTAATACTCTGGTAGGGGGTGACTTGCTCTTTGAGCATCAATAAAATAAACATTTCTAAATCTGATGGGTGTGTTTGTTTTCATAATTCACAGTAAATTTAAATTTCACTTCCTGTAAACCGCGCTGCAGCGAACCTCAGATGTTTCTGGGGGGTGTGTGTGTGGGGGGGCTTTGAAATCCTGCTTGCTGGCATACATTTTGGGGCGGTTGCATCCACTCAAACACTAATCACAGATATCACACATGCCGATGAGAAAAGAGCTGAGCCACAAGGCTCTCCCTCATCAGGCAGCCAAGGGGAAGGAGGAGGGAAGAGGCAGGGAAGGGAAGGATGAGGGTGGCTGCTGTTGGCAGGGCGAAGCCCAGCTACTGCCAGCGGATTCTGCTGGAATGGGAGCTGCAGGGAGGCGAGACACGCCTCTCGCGCTCCCATGCACTCATGCTCTGACTGCTGCAGGGGCTTGTCACCGTGGTGGCTGTGGTGTATGGTTTTGACACCATTTCTTTTTTCAAACACATAAAAACAGATATGCCAATGTCCTTTCTTGTGAGGTGTCGTGCACTGATGGGTAAGAATTTTCTTTTCACGTTTGAAGAAGAAATTAATTCAAGTTTATCTATAAAACGTCAAATCGCCACCAGAGTCGTCTCAAGGCACTTCACACGGTAAACATTCCAGTACAGGTCAGTTCGTTAAGCCAGTCAGTAAAAAGTTTCCTATATAAGGAACCCAGCAGGTTGCATCGAGTCACTGACTTGTGTCAGAGTCTTTACAGCAATCCTTACTCAAATAAATAATAAATAAATAAGTGTTTAAGAATAAAGAAACTGCAGAAAGGAAATGGAAAAAGGAACAAAATGATGGGATTAGTCTAAAAAAAAGCTGTTTCTGCTTTTCAACTTGTCCATTTTCCTTCTCATCTGCTTGCCCTTACATCCCTCCCGCCCCCTCGTCTCCTCACCTCTAACTGCCTTACCTGGATCACATGACTGCTGTGATACCGGCTGGCTCATCTGCATTAGTTCCAGCGAGTCTGGCAGGTTAAAGAGACCGGGATGGTGGAAAGACCGAGGCAAAGTCCTCAGCCAACCCCGTGCTTCTCTTCATCCAAGGTGCCATTTTTCTTGTCATCATTTAAAGTGCTCTTGAGCAAGAGTTCCCCTGACTTTTGAAATGTTGTTTTTATGCAAGCACTTTCTTTCTTTATTTTTTTTAAACTTATTTTCAGGGTAATCTTTGTATCTCACTGTTTTGTTCTTTGTTAAACTACCTGAAACAAACCTCACCACACATACAGAGTTACAGGTGTACATTTAGACAACTTTTTTGTTGTTTTTACCCATAAAATGAAAATTTAACAGGGTTACGATCTTATTTTAGCATCCGCCAGGTGACTAGACCTGAAAATGTTCTTTGTGTTCTTAAAGAGCAAGTCACCCCCTACCAGAGTCTTACTCCACTCCAACTTCCTATTTGAAAAATGCACGAAATGCTGTTGCCTTGCAGACCGAGAGGGTGGAGCTGCTAACAAACACACACACAGGTTCACAATGACATTGTGACATCATAATGTACCAGCCAACATCACAGTGTACCTCTTAGCCAATAGTGATGGCAGATTTAAATTCAAATGCAGTGCAGAGTTTTTACCTGACAACGGCACAACACTGACAGTTTTAGGCAGAAACATTTTATTTTAACTAAGATGCGCCTAAAGTGCTAAACTATTGACTACACGTGTCTGCAGCACGATTAGACACACATTTATATAGTTTATCAGCCAAAAAATGTTGATTTGGAGCGTGACTTACTCTTTAAAGTTTTGAGTAAAATGCAAAGAACAAGGCTGAAGGTTCGAGTGAAAGGTGCAAAAGCTGCCCATAAACAATTTCTGAAGTTTGCATCTGCTTTAACATTGCATGATTGCATGAACAGAGCTAACAGAGAACATGTTCTAAAATCAGTCCTATTTCATATCAGAAACCATAACTAACTATGCTAAGCACAGGTGGGTTAATAAGGGCTGCATTCCATTTCTGCAGCTAGAAATACTTGTTTTGCAGAGCATGCAGAAGAGTTGAACTTTCTCTGAGCTGAATCTAGGTCTTGCCTACACACCTGTCCTTTCTCTCTACTCTGTCAAGTCTAAAGTGTATCTTGTGGATCCACATGAAAGATAAACAAACAAAAAAAGCAAAATATAGATCATGGGTTGGTAAATATAGTTTGTATTATTTATCTCCTGATCCAAAGTAGAAAACAGAAGCTTAAAACGTTTACACTGTTTTAAAAACATAAAAATAAAGCGCGTGGACTCGTTGTTTCAGTTAGTGTGTCACTATCGCCGTCTGCTGGCAATATGAGTTATTCAAACACGTTTCCGGTGTTACATCTTGACAGTGAAGGCATCAATAAACCTGTGAATTTACTTTAACATATTTGTTCACTTCTAAATGTTCATACCAACAAATTGAGTGGACCTAACCAATCATTTTACGTTACATAATTAAAAAAATAAGATTTGACTGTATTCATTCGAGTGTTCATTTTTTGGCAGGGTCTAAAACATCGGGTTCAAAAATATGAAGAAAATAGAGATTTGAATGTGGATTGTGATATGTTTGACACACACTTCTTATTTATGGGGGTGTTAAAATAAAAAGAGACCTGGAAAAACGTAACACGTAAATTTAACGCTAAATCGGATGTACTGAAAGATTGCTTACGTGGTGAAATCGCAGGAGAACGGGTTTTCAGAGATGCACCTGAAGGCAACTCCAGCCAAACGCAGTGTTCTGTGTGGCGCATGCGCACAGTGCTGACAGGAAGCAGCAGTGACGGGTCTGGCGGATTATGTGGACAGATAGATAACCACCGAGAAGCAGCTGCTTTGGAACAATCAAATTAGGGGTTATATCCTCCCGTACAGATGGAAGTCATTATAAAATGAAAACCCGACCTTTCACTGGAAAACTGGTGTGAACAGATTTAATAGTTTATCATATAAAAGAAGCTGACAACATGATGTCAGAATGCGAACTAACAGAGACGGAGAGCAGCCTACCCGTGCTGCTGGACACCGGAGCGACAGCGGTGCCTGAGCCGGAGTCTGATTTTCGCCCCACTGGACCCTCAAAGGTACCATTTGATAAAAACCGACTGGGACTGGGGCTTGTGGTGAACCCGGGCGTGGCCGTTCGCATTTCGGACTCTCGTGAAAGCGTCTTGACCGAGCTAGAGACCGACGGCTCCGGCGAAGACGCGCTGCTGTTGCCGTGCTTAACAGGAAGCTCGGCGTCTCCGAGAGGTGCCCGAGACAAGCGGAGCAGGCGGAACAGGCACAGCTCATCGGACACGCTGGCGTCCCCAGGTAGGTGCTCTGGGTCAAGACCGGTGATTTGTACTCGACTGGTAAAAGAACAGTCGTCATTTGTAACATGGTTGTTTTGTGACGCATATGATCGTGTTATTTAGAGTCAACAGTGAACGCAGCGTGGTGTGTTATGCAACAGAGCAACGTTTTCGTCGTGCACTCACAGGGTTTAAAGGGGCCTTAGAAAACTTTTTGAGTTTATGTCGTATTGCAGGCCGCGGGTTCTCACACTTCACATTCAAAAGGTTCAGTTCTGATTTGAAGTGAAGCCGATCCACAGGGACGCACCGATGTAAACATTTGGGCCAATATCGAGTTCTGATTTTTAGGGAGGACCCGGACATGTGAAAAGAAATCGGGAGTTATGATTTTCTAATTATCATTTAGAAATAGTCTAATATGGGTTCTTCAACATAAATAGTCCACGTACCCAACTGTTGGATTTCGATTTTGAGCACGGCTTGGTATTGAATTCAAACTTTTAAAGAACAAGTCACCCCCTACCAGATTCTTACTCAAGTCCCACTTCCTGTTTGAAAAACGCAACACATGCTGTTGCCTAGCAGACCGAGAGGGTGGAGCCGCTAACAAATACACACACTAACGACATTGTGACATCATAATGTACCATCTAACATCATAGTGTACCTCTTAGCCAATAGCAATAGCAGATTTAAATTCAAATGCAGTGCTGAGTTTTTACCTGACGACGGTGCATCACTGACCGTTTTAAGCAGAATGTTTAAATTTTAACTAAGATGCACTAAAGTGCCGAATTATTGACTACACGTGTCTACAGCACGATCAGACACTCATTTATATAGTTTATCAGAAAAAAATGTTTATTTGGAGTGACTTACTCTTTAAAAGCATCAATAGGGCTTGGCATCATGCATTGCATTCTGGGATGTGGCAGACATCTTGATGGCCTCACGAGTGCAAACAAACCATGAAAACAAACAGTACACCACAGAGAAGAAGCAGATTCAGGAGATAGAAAGTGTTAAAAACCCCGAAAATGATGCGGAAAATACAGGGACACGATACATAGGGAAGCCACGGACCAGTATATGGGCAAAATCAGCAATATAATCGGTTTGGATCCATAATGAATAAAAAGGGTCAATTTCCACCATCAAATTGACACAGCATAACCTTTCATGCACGCCGGAGCTGCTGGGTCAAGGTTGCACCAACTGGAGGATCCAGACGCACAAATCAACATTTTCTCACTCATTGTTCTTCAATGCAGACATAAAAAAACTGTCAAGGTCTCACCATGAAAGACCCGAGACTGGAGCACCAACAATGTTAGGTTATGCATATAACCACTGTTCTCTGAAGGAGAGGAATGAGGTACAATGAAGGTACTATGGGACATCACGCCCTCGTGTGGCCTGGCTGAAGACGCATTTAATCATGCCAGGACACGTTGGAAGAAGTTCACACGCCGGTCGAGCGTGGGACTGGGGGATATGAGCAAGTCACGACTGAAGGAAAGAAATTATGTATTAAAAAAAACATACCTATACCTATAACCTATAACTTGCCCAACGGAAAATGCAGAGAACACACTCTCATTGAGGCTGGAATACTCCCAAAAGTGATGTTAGGTCACCTTACAGCTGAGATCCACACGGACGGACTGTTTTCCACCTTTATTCCTCTGGTGATCACGTGTTGCAATGGTCGAGTAATGATAAAACTGTGTTAAGCCTGGCGGATTCAGCTGTCAGTGGGGGGTGGGGTTGTTGCGCGCTCCGTTCCGCAGCGCTCCTCCGTGAGAGCGGCGGTGGGGGTGGGTGGGGGGTTGCACACGTTCCGCTGCTGTTTCTCACCAGTATCAGCTGATGGAGGGCTCTGGTTTCGTTGCGCCGTTCGTGTCAGCGGACACGTTCGGGGAGGGGGGCGGGGCATGACGCTTAGCCTGGCGGGCCGCCAGGCTTATAAAGCGCTGGGGGAAACCCTGCTATCAACCGTATACCGGTTATACCTTGCATTACTAATCAGCTATCTCTGTTTAGTTCTAGTTTAAAATAAAACACCCTGCTCAATACTCCCAGTTTACTGCAGCAACTCGGACAGAACATGGAGCCAGCTGGCACTCAAAGATACATAGAAAATCAACGAGACATTCCCTACAGTTAGCATTAAGGTTATAAAGGCCACAGCAAAGGGCAGCTTTATCACGCTGGTCTGTGGTTGTAACTGTTGGCTTTAGCGGTCTCCTGGAGCCTCGGTATGAGTTTCGTTGTTGTCTCCACTTTACACGTGGCCACACTCGTCTTTTACTGAAAACAGCACGTCTGCCTTGTTTGGGGAACGTGCGTCGCTCAATGCATCCACTTAAGGGGGAAATAAACATTTTGAAGTTCGAGCTACTTTTAACTCATTCACTGCAAATGGCGACTAAAGTCGTCATTTGCATTTTTTTACTGTGTGGGCGTCGGACGAGCCCCCGCACTGTGAGAACAAACATGTAAGCTCTAAAGCTGATCTTCCATCTGCGTATGTCACACGTCACGTAATCAGGAAGCAGAACGTCCATGTGTTAGGAGGTCGTTTTGGGCCGCTGCTGTAAAAAAAGTGAGGCGCGAACCGGAAAAGCTTCTGCCGATCACAATTCAACAACGTATTATGAAGGAACGGATAATGCTCAAAACGCGCTGTTTCTTCCTGATGTAAGGGGTGAGTCTCTGCTTTGTTTTGGTTGTTTTGGCGTCGACATCATCCTAGCGCGCAACGTTCTGTGACTCTAAAAACAGTAACAACGGTGAGAAACGCTGGCAGTGAAGGGCTTTACTGATCACGAAACGGCTGGCAGTGAATGAGTTAAATATACTCATAATATTATACTTTACATAGTTTTTCTATCTGGAATCGGTATCGGCCCTCCAAACTGGAATCGGTGCATCTCAAACATGCAGATGTTCCTGTGTGCATGTTTAAACCTCTGCAAAATCGGCTAAACTTTGCTTCTGTGGTTTCTGTTGCATACAGGAGGTAAAAAGGTGATTCAGTCACCATGGCAACAGCACAGTATACTTCTCAGATGTAACTGCCCATCCCCTTTTCTCTGCACTATGTGTGAGCATTTATATTCATTCAAAATCTCTTGTTGGACCTTTTTCATCACGTTTAAACTAATCCAGGCCACAGGTATGAGCCTTAAATGGTAGCGGTTGCTGTCCCAATTCCTTCCTTTCAGCACAGACTACATCTGGGGCAAACATTACAGAATTGCTCCAATAATTATTAGTCAGTTGGAGGTTTTGCATTTGTTTCTCTAAATTTTAAACGTACAGCAGCTTTCTCTAGTTGCAGTCACCCATTTCTTTCACCAACAGCCTAAAACATCAAGTAGTACTTGTGTATTACTTATTTAAGACTGCATTAATCCTTTCTATAGTGCAGTGCTGTGGCGTGGTACCCACTCCAGAAACCATTTCCTCTAGAGCTTTAAGTGTGCCACGCACTTTTCTGGGTCCTTTTAACTGGCATGGCCGTCTTAGAGGGAAATATTAAATATGCATCAGTGCAAGCAGACTCCCTAACTCTCAGTAGTTCAGCACGGCGCTTGATGGATGACTGAGTGGGAATATGGAGGAGAGGAAGTTTTTGGAGTGTTTCCCTTCATAAAGCAGAACTTTTCAGACAAATGTGGACATTTTAAAAGCCGTGGAAACTAAATTCTTGCTCGGCGAACGACCGTCCACAACCAAGATATGTTACCAAAACGTCAATCCTGTGAATCCTAGGGGGTCATAACAAAAACCGGATTAGGGTCTCAATTTCTCCCATATCTGCAAAATTTTACTGTTTCCACTGATTCCCCAAATAAGAAAATTTTAACCTTTTTGAGCAATAAATACTCATTAGAAATGGAATAATAATAAAAATAGGGATGGGACTTTAACGTGTTAATTATGATTAATTAATTAGACAAAAATGACTCGTTAAAAAAAAGTACGCATTTAATCACAGCTTGCATTTGGAGAAAGGCGGAACGTTTGTTGTTGCACGATTTCCTCGTAGACCGAATATCACTGACACGCACAACAATGCACAGTGCTAATGGCTACTAAAACGGAATAAAAACAGAGAGAAGTTGCCTTGCTTGGACTGATGCAGGATTTAGGAAACACGTCCGCCTCTTTTCTTAACTTGGAAAAAAGAAAAACTTCCAGAGAACAACGGAGTCCGTATCACGGACATTTTTCAGAGATCGATACTGCTGCAGCTGCCCGGTGGCATCGGAAACTTTACAAAAGTTGCGGTAAGCTGTATTTTTAACATTTACGTAACATCCGTGCAGCGCTGAAAGCACCAGACAGAATAATTCTGTGCCCTTTCTAACAGTAGTTTATGAAAGTAGTCAGACAAACGAGAGGCACCTGGCTGCCGCTGGAGAACGCTCCGTGTTCTCACTACTCTGTAAACAATCACAAACAACGCGTCTTAAAATTGAAAACAGAAGTTTAAGTTAAAACAGAAACACTCTAAAAATGTGATTGATTTAGATTAATTAATTACAAAGCCTCTAATTAATTAGATTAAAATTTTTAATCGAGTCACGGCCCTAAATACAAATAATAATTATTAGATCTTTAGATTTTGTCTAATGGTAAAATTAGGCTCTTTGTTATTATTCCATTTATTCAGAGAGCGATCCAGCCACCGTCACTAAAGGACTTTACAATCTTTATTTTTTTTGGAGATGTTGTCTCTAGAACAATAATAACTGACAGTCGAGTCTAATGGAAAAAGTATTCAGATCCTCGAGGACCACCATCCTGCATGTTTTAGTCGTTTTTCTGCTCCTAAAAGCCTGATGTGGTGAATTAACTCCTCAGAAATACTCACAAGCTCTACAGAAGCCCAAAAATCATCATCGACCCAAATCAGGTGTTTCTCAGCACGATGGTGGCTCCTGAGGATCACACGTGGTGCAGCTCGACGTTCCTGTTAGTTCCTCTATTATAGATAATGACGTCAGAGCTTCAGAATAGATTTTCCGTGATAAGAGAATGTTATCTATGAGTACGTAATATCAGTATTAGTTAATAGTTTAGGGACAAATGGAAGGTAAAATCTGCATTAAGTCATCAGATGTTGGTATTTTATTATGTCTTCATCTCCTTGAAGTAACTAGTGATGAAATAAGAAATATTATCAATAACTGCATCAATAAAAGAAGTACTGACTGTGATGGTTTAATGGAAAGTATTATTCATCCCTTGACTTACATATGTAATTTATCTTTTGCAACAGGGGCATTTCCTAACGGGATAAAATTGCAAAAGTCATACCACTTCATAAAAGTGGAGACAAACATATCGTTTCCAACTACAGACCAATATCTTTATTGTCACAATTCTCAAATATTAGCAAAATTATATATTGCTAGGTTGGACTGATTCCTGATCAAAGAAGAGATATTAAATGACAGTCAGTATGGTTTTAGAACAAATCATTCAACATCCATGGCATTAATGGAATTAACAGAAGAAATATCGGAAGCCATTGACAAAAAAACTCATCTCATAAGTATCTTTATTGATTTAAAAAAAAAGCATTCGATACAGTGGATCATTAAATTCTTATTAAAAACTTAGTAAATATGGCATCACAGGGATGGCCCTAAAATGGATAATAAGTTATCTAACTGATAGGCAGCAATATGTTCAAATAAACAACACAAAATCACATATACATAACATTACTCGTGGTGTACCACAAGGGTCGGTATTGGGCCCTAAACTATTTATCATTTATATAAATGACATTATTGAGGTATCCATTATATTAAAATGCACCTTATTTGCAGATGATACAACTTTTTACTATTCAGGAGATAATGTTGAGCAGATGATAGAAGTGATGCAGAGATGAAAAAAATTAAACTATGATTTGATGGGAACAAACTGTCATTAAACAGTGATAAATCATGTTTAGTAATACATTTTCAAATGATGACATTTTATTAAATATAGATGAGATTAATACTTAAAAGCGTTAAAGAAGTCAAGTATCTGGGAGTCATCACTGGTGAAAAAATGTCTTGGAAACGGCATATAAACAGTGTCAAAACTAAAATATCTAAAACTATTGCACTGTTACATAGAGCAAAATGGTTACTTGATAATAATTCCCTATATTTGTTATATAACTCACTGATCATACCGTACCTGAACTACTGCATTGAAATCTGGGGAACAACATATAAAACTTACACGAATTCCATTTACGTCTTACAGAAAAAAGCGATAAGAATAATCACAAGGCGCACCTACAGAGATCCGTCCAATCCATTATTTATAGAATTAAAAACACTAAAGTTCTATGATCTGGTGGACTACAATATTTTAAAATTTATATATATTCTAAACAAAAGGTACGCACCTGCAGGTTTAATCAAAAGATTTACAAAAAGACATAGAAAATATGATTTAAAAGGACAAGAATTTTTTAATGTACCTAGACATAAGATTATGATACTCATAAAAGAACATTGCGTGTCCATATATGGAGTTAAAATGTGGAATCAATTAAATACTGAAATCAAGAATGCAAAACCAATATTGACTTTCAAAAGAGATAAAAAAAAATGACATGATTAACTTATATAGATCTGTTACATAAACGTGTGAGGGGAGGGGGTTGGGGGGGGGGTGAAAGAAAAAAAAAAATAAAAAAAAATAAGG
>SSNQ01034310.1:353911-417116 GCA_006942095.1 Nothobranchius kuhntae | reverse complement strand
ATATATATATATATATATATATGTATATATATATATATATGTATATATATATATATATATATATATATGTATATAACTACATGCTTCTTTCTGTGTAACTTGTTTTCTTTTTTTCAATTCATGGGTTGAGGTTGTGTCGGCCAACCAGTCCAGAAACTATATTGTTCGAATTTTTTAAGAATCATGATTGTTTCATTTGTATTAATGTTATTTTAGTTAAAAGGGACAGATAACATAAGTTTTTCCTCTTTCTGTCCCCTTTTTCATTTTAGCAATTTAGTTTTGTATTTTTATATAATGTCAATAAATGAAAATAAAGTTGGGGAAAAAAAGTGAATTTACGCCAAAGCCGTCGGCGTCTTCGCATTCCTTTGACAAACAGGGAGTTTGCTGCTCTCCCTTTGTTTGTCCTCCATCTGTCTTTCCACTGTTAAGTTCCTCCCTGAAACTAATCTGACGTCGAGCGTATGGAGGCTCTCTGTCAGCTGATGAAGCGTTCTGCCAGGCGGAGACGTTGCAGCACGTCGTGAGAAGTTTTAGCAGAGGAATAATTAGCAGCTGGCATCAGCAGAGTCACATCCTGAGTTATTACAGATCTGCAGATTTACTGCAAAAGGAAACTATAATTAATGATTAAAAGGGCTCTACTTTTACTTCGACCTTGTTTTTTGAGGTTTTGATCGGCGTCTTACCTGAACCAACAGGTGAGGGGTTACCCTCTCTGTTCTCGTGTGTAATTTATTGTTGATCGATGCTTCAACTAGTCCATGAAGTTAATTTAAAAAAAGATTTCTCGTAGGAGGGGTTGGATTTTGTGATAAAACTCAACCCATCGGGTTCGGCTGCCTAAAACTAGGGATGCACCGATACCAGTTTTTTCTAGGGATGGACAATATATCTGCATCAATATCGTTATCGGCCGATGTTCGTCATTTTTTAAACATATCAGTATCTGTTCGATAAATAAAACTGGGCCGATATTAACAAACGCTATTTTTTCCATCTCGTCTCCATTTGTTTGCCTGTTTCAGAGGGTGGGGGTGGGTGATGTGTAATTGTTAAGTCATGTGAACAGTGAATGAAATCATCTCAGAACCATAAATGTGTGTGTTGTGTGTACATAATAACGTAAATTCAGCTTTAATGATTTAATTCTATACAAAGTCTGCTATTAGAAGCATTAATGTCAGTGTATCGGTATCGGCAAATATCGGTTTTCGGCCATAACAGTGATCTTAATATCAGTATCGGCCCAAAAATTTCATATCGGTGCATCACTACTTTTTTCAAACCGATACGATACAGATACTTGGATCTGATTACTCGCCGATACCAATACTTCTACCACACAAAAAATGCAATGAATTGGAATGCAGATTTTTGTCTTCTATGCTTTACACAGAAAGACAGTGAGGTAGATAAAAAATAAAATATATTAAAATAAATTATCACTAAACTAAAATATTAGGTGAACAAAAATGATAAGTTAAAGGGAAGCCACTTTCAGGCAACTGCATTGATATAGGTTAACTTTTACCGATACTGGTATCGGTGTCGCCCGATCCTGATACAGTATCAGTATCGGTGCATCCCTACCTCAAACAAAAACAACGTTCTGATATCATCAAATCTCACTTAAAAGCACCAGGAAACATTAAAGAGACAATGTGTAGTTTTTTCTGTTGATCTCTGGAAACATCCATCAAAATGAAATGATGCCCAGTTGTTGCTTACATGCTAACATATAACCAGGGTTTCCCCCAGAAAATGAGTTAAGCCTGGTGGCTTCGGTGGGGGTGGGGGTGGGTGGGGGGGGGGTGCACGCTCCGTCCCGCAGCGTGGGCCGCCAGGCTTATAAAGCGCTGGGGGAAACCCTGTATAACTATAAAATTGGGTCTAAAATACACGGGAGCGAGTTTACCTCTCCGGGTGATGCCATATTGGACTCTGTGTTTCCTTCTACGGAAGCCCCTGAGGACAAAATGCATTTACTGATTTGTAACAATTGGTTGCAAAACATTCATCTTTCATAAAAGTTTTTACACATTTACTTCACTTGCTTGTTGCCAGTGGTGAAAGTAGGGCTGGGCAATAAATCAGAAATGTATCGTCATGGAAATTTCTGACTCTTATCGAGAAAAAATTTCCCGTGTCAATAAATTTGAAAATTAAAAAAATGTAAAGATGTGTGTAGGTTGGCAACGTTCATGTCCCCTTAAGAAGCTGTACCCTCTTGAGTCACTTAAAAATGTGACTCAACACAGTACATGTGACAGCCCCACCTAGTGGACAACGTTTGTTTCTGCATACCTGTAGTTATCGTCCATTTATCGTTATCGAGGTGAAATCCTCAATATGTCGTGATATTGATTTTAGGCCGTATCGCCCAGCCCTAGGTGAAAGGGAGTCTGGTTGTTTTGCTGGAGGTTGTGCTCTCAGGGATTTTTGACCCTAAAGGGCATCCGTTGGTAAGGTCTTACGCACTGTCACTTTAAAGATCGACAAAAAGGGTTAGGGTTGTGAAACTAAAACATTATTTTGTCTAAGAAAAAAAGCACTGTTGGTGATCGTATTTCCAGGCGCACACGGTGGCGACTTCAACCATTTTCCCGAAGATCCCGAGTTTGCAGACTTTATCCAAAGGGCGGAACAGGCCATCGAGTGTGGCGTTTTTCCAGAAAGGATTTCCCAGGGATCCAGCGGGAGCTACTTTGTCAAAGATCCAAAAGGGGTGAGCTCCGAGACTCCTCCTTCCAAACACAAGAAAACCTACACTCCTTCTTATCCGACTGTGTTTCTGTTTTCTCTCCACAGAAAATCATCGGTGTTTTCAAACCAAAGTCAGAAGAACCCTACGGTCACTTAAACCCAAAATGGACCAAATACTTTCACAAGGTACACCAGTTTATAACCCTAATCCCATCTTCAAGAGCAAATAGATCAAATGTAATTAGCTTTTTAACCCTCCCACTGTCCTAATGGGTGTTACCCCGCGAGGACAGCTGACCATTGAACAGGGTTGATGGTTTATCCCTTGAGGTCCTCAATCCCTTGGTGCCATCAATCCTGCTCAATGGTCAGCTGTCCTCGCAGGGTCACCCATGAAGACAGTGGGAGGGTTAATAGAAACCCTAGAATGCTTTTAAAGGTGCTTTAACTTTTATTAAACTCGTTGAGTCAGATTTTTGTGTTCCAACAACAAAACGTTCACGACTCGGTGGTTGCTGATGTTACAGGAACGTCATCAGACCTTCAGCACAAGTGCTGACAGATAGGAAGGAACGCTAACACCTGCTAAGCTGCTGATGTCCTTATTTTCTCCTTAGCTGTGCTGTCCGTGTTGCTTTGGTCGAGGTTGCTTGTTGCCCAATCAGGGTTACCTCTCGGAGGCAGCAGCATCACTGGTCGATACTAAGCTGGGCCTCGGAGTGGTGCCGAAAACCAAGGTTCCTATCATGCATGCATTTTTTTCCTCCTTGTAGATATAGAGTAACGGTGATCAACAACCCCACGGATGTTAAATGATTTATCTTTTATCAGGTGGTGTATTTGGCAAGTGAGACATTCCACTACAACGCTATCGACAGAGCAAAGTCCAGAGGGAAGAAGTATGCCTTAGAGAAAGTCCCAAAGGTGGGGCGGCGTTTCCACAGAGTGGGCCTGCCTCCAAAGGTAACACCACCTGCCTCACACCCAGTTGTTAAATATTAGGGGGTTTAACTCTTTCACTTGTGTGTTGATGACTGTGTTTCCTGGGAAACACTCGTAGCTACGGTCGTATTTTATTTTTGCTTTTTAGTCACGCCTAAAGGTCTCGGATCAGCAAGCAACGTTTAATCTGAGATACGGGAGTGAGTTCGGGAGGGTTTCACATTTTAGAGGAAACCAGCTAAACTTACGGTGTGAAACAGCAGGTGCTCCATCTGGCTAATACTGGAACTGGGATTAACCAGATTACTTGGGCGGCTGACTTTGGTTCCAGTTGCCAAACCAAAACCTTTAGTATTAAAGAGCAAGTTCACTGAGAAAGCGTCTTTTACTCGTTATTTTGTAAACTGGATCGGTCACTGGAGTTTAACATGCAGGCTAAATGTGAAACCATGTTTCCTGCATTAGCCACTGACGGGGAAACGCTCGGATTAGAAAACTTGTCAATTCTACGCCACATTAAAATTTTTAGTCACAAACTCAACCATTTTGGCTCACGACAGCGAAGGCTCTTGTTGGTTTAGCATCCAGGAGAGAGCAGAGCACGTCTTGGCTAGTAAAAGCTAACCATTAGCTCGGGCCGGGCTGGGACAGCCTTTCAGCCTCCCCACGTGGCCTTCTTAGGAACGCAGATGCCCCAAAGCACATGGGCGAGGCTAAAGAAGTGCGGAGAGGTCTGTGGTGTCCTGCTTAAGCGCCACAACTTGGAAAACAACCAGCATTTATAAAAGTTACTGGTAAAGCAGAACGGAATGGGGGAAAGCTGCATTTCTTGACCAAATTACCGTTTCAAAACGCCCCCACGTCGTTGGTTACACCGCTTGTTGGTTTCCTGCAGAGCCGCGTGGTCTTTAAGCACCGCCATTTACATAACACAGCTGCTTTCACCCTGAAGGGATTAAATTACATTGTAGTTTGACAGAATAAAACTTTTAGATATTAATTAAAGACCGATATGTCGGGTAGGTGGAGTGTCCGCCCTGGGAGGTCGGGGTTCAAATCCCGGTCGGGTCATACTAAAGATTTTAACTCATTCGCTGCTAGCGTTTCTCACCATTTTTACTGTATTTTTTTTTTTTTAAGAGTCTCAGAACGTTGCGTGCTAGGATGATGTCGGCGCCAAAACAAAGCAGAGACTCACCTCTTGCATCAGGAAGAATCCGCATGTTTCAAGGGTTGTCCGTTCTTTCATAATCCGTTGTTGAATTGTGATCGGCAGAAGCTTTTCCGGTTCGCGCCTCACTTTTTTTACAGCAGCGGCCCAAAACGACCTCCTAACACATGGACGTTCTGCTTCCTGATCACGTGACGTACGCGGATGAAGATCGTCTTTAGAGCTGAGATGTTTGTTCTCACGGTGCGGGGGCTCGTCCGACGCCCACACAGTAAAAAAATGCAAATGACGACTTTAGTCGTCAATGGCAGTGAATGAGTTAAAGGGTTGGATTGGGGGGTGTTAAACCAGGGACACAGCTGCAGCTCACCTCTCCCCACGGTCATTCGCGCAGGTCAACCCTTCAGTGTGGGTCACGGGTTACGACTCTTCTCCACGCAGGACCAGGCTGGTTTGGAGAAACCCGAGTAATTTTTTCTCAGGTTATCTTTGTCTGGTGTTTAGATCTGTTTGGAGATGTGAAGCGTGTATTTTGGGCCATTCCCATCTGTACCGGGTCGGCCCAGGCCGGGTAGCCCCAGTCAGCCCCAGCCTGGCCCGGTTGATTCCACACATCCTTGCCTTAAGCCCATGTGGGCTGATTCTACCCACCAATCAGAGGCTTGCTCTAATGGAAGGTGTGAATTTGCTGTCAGCAGTGGGTGTGTTGGCCCTGGTCGGCCTGAAGCAGACCCGCTCGAGAAGAGGGCTGAGAATGAGCCTTGGTTGGCCCGGAAAAATACCAGGCCACCCAGATATGTAAACAACCTACGCTACCCGGCCCGGTACAGATGGGAATGGCCCATTTGTGTCAGGCCAAAGCTTGAACACCAAGTTTCGTATAAAATACGTTGATTTTCCTCCACATTCACTCGCGGTCGTATTTGTGCGATGCGGCACGAGCGTCGCGAGCCCAGGGCTCGGATCAGGCTCCGCTGCGGCCTGAGGAGGACGCTAAAGTAAATATTTCACAAAGCTTCACTTGTGTTGCTCTTTTAAACAGATTCACTCAAAGATAAAAGTCTAGAGCTCCTGTTTTTCGTTTCTGCCAGCTGTACTCAGATCCACTTAGCTTTTATTCAGGAACCCCCGTTGAGCAGCTGGCTGGATCTCAGGCGGGTTCTCCTGTTGCTCTTTAACAAGAACAGTTACACGCAGCTGGCCTCGCTTCAGGATAGCTCCTTTGGGATTGTAGTGCGTTTGGGTCTGTTTGGTGTTCTGTGTGAACACGATGCATCCCGTTTGTTTCCAGGTGGGCTCGTTTCAGCTGTTTGTGGAGGGTTACCGCGAGGCCGACCACTGGCTGCGGTGCTTTGAGGCCGAACCTCTGCCAGAGAATATCAGGAAGCAGCTGCAGTCCCAGTTTGAGCGGTTGGTCGTGTTGGATTACGTGATCAGAAACACGGGTGAGTTTCCACACCGCTCTGCTGCTCTCACAGATTATGTAAAAGAAGAAGGGCTAAAAATGCTCTGCTGTGATCCTCACAAGGGTTTAGACAGTTTCCGTGTGAAGTTATTTTCATGCTTTTGCTGCGGCGTCATCTCTGCCTCCTCCTCCTCAGATCGAGGAAATGACAACTGGTTGATCAAGTATGAGAAGCCAGGGGAAGGAGACGAAAGGCAGAAGGTGAGTTAAAAATGTTCCACCATACAAATCCACGAGGATTGCTTATGACAGCTGGATTTATTTAGTCGCATGCGGACAAATGAGTGGCGTTTGCTTTGTTCTTGAGATGCACCGATTCAGGTTTTTAGGCCAATGCCGATTTCTGTACAGCTCTGATTTGCAGATTACACGTTTTTCTCAAAGAACCACAATGAACAGATTATAATTTTGGATTACTTGAAAATATAGATTGTTGGAGTGAAAACATCTGTTATTGCTAGCATGAATTATCCGTTAGCAATGGTGAACTGATGGTGCAACATAAAACACCAGTTTTTTTTCTCTTTTGCTGCTTGGCAACGATGCGTTCAGAGCACAACCTTTAAAAGGGAGAACTGAGTTTCAGATTCAGTTTTTTTTCATGTTTTTGTTTTCATTCAGGAATTCCTCAGTTTCAAGTTTTTATTTATTATTATTTTTTTATTCCCCCTGCAGGCGGCCGAGTGGCCGGAAAACAGTTCCGACTCGTGCATAAAGATCGCAGCCATCGACAACGGCCTGGCCTTCCCCTTCAAACACCCTGATGAGTGGAGAGCGTGTACGTTAACATTTCTTTCTCCTGAATCTAAGTGGATTAAATATTGTCTTTATTGACACTACAAAGGTTAACAAAGGTCAGACACACTCTTCAGCCTTAGCAGGGCTGTTGGTTAGCGTAGCTTAGCTTAGCTAAGGGCCTGCAGCTGCAGCTGCGGCTCCAGGGCCACATGTGACTCTCTGTGGCTTTGTTAGCCTTTCCTTCAACGCTACTTCCAGTGAGACGGTGTTTATTTTTAAAATCCTGAGAGGAAATGAAAACATTATTACGGAATTCTGTAAAAAGTTGGTGATTTATTCTGAAAATAAGCCGAATACATTTTAAGGGCTTTTCTTTGATTAAAAATGTAATAAAATCTGAATGAAACTGCCGTTTCTCCAAGAATAAACTCAGTATGTGGGTTTTAAGTCTGTTGTTCTGACACGCTCGTGAGTTGTGCCCATTCTTTATTTCCAGTTTATCTCTGGATGAGTCTTATTTAATGGAGTAGGAACAGAAACACGGTTCTTTAACCATCCAGGTCTTTATGTTTAGTAAACCTAGTTACGGTAAATAAGAAGTCGTTTACAAACATAACTGACGCCCACTAAGTTTGAGCTGCTTATCGATTGTTTGGTTGCTACAGCTGAGCGAGGGAGTTATCAGCCTTTTTATTACCTTGGCATGATTACAGGAGCAGGAAGGTGCTTTCATTTGGAAAATGTTGCACCATTTATTATACCAACACAGCTGTGATGCTTCTAAAGAAAACTGTGTCGGGTTACCATGGTAACGCAACGCCAAGCTGCCACCAGTGTTGTCGAGTAAGAATAAAAACAAGCTGTGTGTGTGTGTGTGTGTGTGTGCGTGCGCGCGCCTTCCTCCATCAGACCCCTTCCACTGGGCGTGGCTCCCTCAGGCTAAGGTGCCGTTCTCCGAGGAGACCAGGGAGCTGGTGCTGTCCCGTCTCTCCGACATGAACTTCGTCCAGGACCTCTGCGAGGACCTCCACGAAATGTTCAAGGTACAAATCTGCGCCGCTGCTCAGAGCGTCCGGGTTTATTCCAGAGCGGCTGACACCTGTTGTTTGTTTCTGTCCTCAGACGGATAAAGGTTTTGACAAAACCATGTTTGAGAGACAGATGTCTGTAATGAGAGGACAGGTGAGTTTGTGCGTGCAGGTGTTCAAATCTCTGCGGTTGCTTTCTGTTTATTTTTACATCAAATGTTTGGAAAGCGTCGCAGAAGCGAGTCTCTTCAGCCCCCTGACCCGTTTCCAGGTGCTGAACCTGACTCAGGCGCTGAAGGACGGGAAGAGTCCCATCCAGCTGGTCCAGATGCCGCGGGTGGTGGTGGAGCGCAGCCGGTCGGGCGGCCAGGGGCGAGTGGTCACACTGGGGAACGCGTTCACGCAGACCTTCCACTGCAAGAGGCCCTTCTTCACTTCCTGGTAGTCTGATTGGGCCGGAGGGAGGAACGCCAAGTGTCCGGAAAGCTTGTTTTTGTCTGTTTGTTGCAAGAGGCAGTCCTTTAGCATGCAAGGGAAGATGAAACATCACAGCGAAAACGGTGCACAGCTGTCTGCAGGGCAACGAGGAGGACGACGTCAAATAGGAGTAAAATTAAGGGAAATGAAGTGGTCGTGTTTTGTGAGGAAAGTGGAAGCTGCCGAAGCTAGCGCACCGCAGGCTCCACGTAGTAAGGCGCTTGGGCTGTTTCTGATTACCATGGTGACTTAATTTATTAATCAGCTGTTCCTCACAGGTGGGTTTAGTTTCTTTATCCTCAGAGTTCCCGCTGAAGTTTCATGCGAGCTCCTTTAGCGGTTTATCGCTAAAGCAGCAGCACTGACGACCAGGCATGCAGCATTTCTGAAGGGAGCTGTTCGATATCCGCCGGGATCCGGGATAAAACCCCACAAGGGCTCTCGTTGCCTTGTGGGAATCCTCCCGGACCTCTCCGTGTGCACGTGCACACCTGGAAGTGTTTTTGTTCCACACAACAGTGTCTTCTAGTCTCAGTACTGCCAAACGAGGTCGCTGAAGGAAAAGGACTTCGCTGAAACTTGAACGGGGAGCACGATGCTTGGGAATCTCGCGCTGCTTGAATGTAATCCTGTTTACGGTTTTTACACGAGTCCCTGCTCCGGAACATTTCAACGAGGGAATGCTGTCAGAAACGGACTTCTATAGCGATGAATGTATTTGTTGTTTGATGTATTTAAATGCTGGCAGCCTTCTCTTGAACCGTCTGGCACACAAACTCCTCCTTTTATATCAAACATTCCACGGAGAGGAAAAAACTCAACTTGTGATGATAATTCGCTCTTTGCTCGACGCCGTTGTTTTCTTATATAAGGATCTTGACATTTTTATTCCCGTTCAATGATTGTGTAACAGAAGTTGTATATTTAACACATAAAAATAATAAAATTTGAGAAATTTGAGTCTTTCTTTTTACTGGGCTGGACGTTGCATCTTCTCAGAGGAAGCGTGAACTTCGGCAGAATCAGCTTCCTGATCAGATCAGGAGGAAAAAACAAACTAAACCTAACGTCTTCAAACAGTTTAAAGCAAATCTGTGCAAAATGAAAATGTACTTGGTGCAAAAGAACAGCTGATCAAAACAACAAATGCATTTAAAGACTTTAAAGGGCAAGTCACCCCTACCAGAGTATTACTCCACTCCCACTTCCTGTTTGAAAAATGCAACAAATGCTGTTGCCTAGCAGACTGAGAGGTCGGAGCCGCAAACAAATACACACACACACACAGGCTCACAACGACATTGTGACATCATATGGTACCAGCTAACGTTCTAGGGTACCTCTTAGCCAATAGTGATGGCAGATTTAAATTCAAATGCAGTGCAGAGTTTTTACCTGACAACGGCACAACACTTAAAATTTTAATTTTCTGCCTAAAACTGTAACTAAAATGCACTAAAGTGCTAAACTACTGACTACACGTGTCTGCAGCACGATTAGAAGTGCATTTATGTAGTTTATCAGGAAAAACAAGTTCATTTGGGGTTGACTTGCTCTTTAAAAAACATTTTTTAACTTAGTTTTTGAAGGATTGGCTTTCATGCAGGCGGAACATGAAAATAGTCTCCTACATCGATCTCCTGCATTAGCTTCTGATAGAAAATAGATGATAAAACTCTAGGATTAGAAAATCCTGACAGATCTATCCGTTAGCATTAGCAACTCCACCACGCAGCAGAACTCCAGGCTTGTTTTATTTGTGGAGATAAAACATCAACGTTGCAGAGCAAACCGAGTCAGCGGTAGAGTCGTGTTGCTGTTAGCCAATCGGAGGAGAGAAATCCACATATCAGGAAGTAAGACTCCGGATCCTGTTGTAGCGTGACGAAGGTTCTCTGATTTGTGCCAAAGGTCACATTTGTCAAGCTGGGTCAAGCTGGGTCAAACAGTACTTTGAATCCACAGATTAAAGCCCAAGAAGCCACGATGTCTGCCGAGATCATAACACCAGCATCTGCTGTTCCGTCAGAAGGACACTTCAAGCCACGATGATAATAATTAAATAATAATTAATAAACTTATGATTTTATTACTGCTTAAATAACCATTAATACATGATCACTTTGCTCATTATAAAGGTATCTTAATTACATGAAATGGATTATTATGCTTTGGGTATTATAATGATAATTATTATAATGATTAAAGATGTGTTCAGCAAAGAAGACCTTCACCCTGTTCAGCTAACAGAGTTCAGATAACAATAACTGCATCACATGTTGTTTTGACGCATGACCAAGCTTTCTTCCGGAGAGAGGGGGAGTGTTCTGAGAGAGTTTGGTAAAAACTAACCATCACAGATTTCACGTCCAGTTCTTCAACCAACACCACGAGGAAAGGAGTACGGCCGTCTCCTGGACCCTCTGCAAGCTGTCTGTCACGCCGACAAGAATGGCTAAAGAACAACGAAACAAACGAAGACTCTCCCAGAGTCATTGATGTCTGAAGTTAATTTAAATACGAGAACGTGCATCTGCCAAACGCTTCGTACAGCCGTGTACCCAGCACATCTCTGGACCGGACGATCGGACACTTGCGTCTACTCTGCCAGCTGAAGTGCCACCTTGGATGAACCCATCCTCCTGACGTCCGGATCCACAAAGGGGGTCCTGTTTTGGGTGAGGTAGAACACGACAGATGACGTTTGATGCTGTTTTCTCTAAAAGTAACTCAGTTATCTGCAAAATATTTCATCCGGAACACCCTCCATTCCCTCTGAAAGAAACCTGAGAACTGCATTCACGCATTCAAAACTCATCATTCTTAGTTTTAGCGCCATCCAACACAGGTTTGCTTTTAAACAAGTAATATCAAAGCTGTTAAGGATTGTCATCAAAATTACCATTTATGAATTGTCATTTTATGATTGTCGTTTCAAATCTTTCAGTTTAAAATTGTTAGTAAATAAATTTCTTCATTTTTAAACTTGCCTCATTATTGAAACGAATCACAGAAAAGGGTTGCATTTCCAGTTTATCGAATGAAAAGAATCTTACTGAATTTTCTGTTTAATAAGTAAACTTCGGTAATTAATTTAAGCATCTTAAATTAATTTTCACACCATTACAATGTCGTCTGAGGCCCAATCCCAATACTTGCACGCCTGGCGTTCCCGGCCAGGGGTGTGAGTGCGTAAGGTGTCCCGATTCTCAAGTGCGGAAGTTGGCCACGCCCCCATTGCACCCTTAATCTGCACTTCACCCAAGTCCGCAGCGACGCGGACCTCAGGCAAGGGTATTACCCACAAGTCATTGCTGCAGGAGAAACGGCGCAAGTTCCTTTTCTGAAAAATCTGTATTTTCTAATAAAATTAGTTAATTTTAGGACGATAAGTTGATGCTCTGAATGTTTTTCGACAAAACGGCAACAAAGTAAAATTTATTTCAAAGTTGTTAATAAAGGTTTTTGAGAAGTTTCACATCGACCAGCATCCCGGCATGCGTTGCGATCGATGACGCAACGCTCCCTGTCTCAATTCTGCAATTTTTTGCTCACTTGTGTACTACGCACTCGAACCCTTCTGTGCACTTTCTCCAAGTGCACTTGGCTGAAGTCTGCAGGGTGCAGTGCGAGTTGAGATTGGGCCTGAAGCTACTTGTCCTCTGGCTGGATTCTCAGTGCTGGAACAGGCGCGCTGGAGCTTTCCCCCCCCCCCAGAAAACAACTTTTATAGCTTGACGCTGCGTTTTTTTTCACATCATGGGATGAAATTCTGACTTAGAAATGCTTCAGATTTTCTGTTTTTACTGCAAATGAATTTAAAATTGGTGAAGGTTTACAACCACTATGACATTTTAGAGATTAGGTCACAGCTATAATCTGAGGAGTTCCACAGTTTAATCAATCTGGTTATAGCTGTTTCTCCAAACTGAGGCCATTCAGCAGGTATATTAACCTTTTGACAGAAACTGATGATTTCAGATTTTATGGTCTGGAATCCTTTTTATTTTTCATTTACTCCGATTTATAAAAAGCCTTTAAATGAAAACAAATATTGTATTTCTGCCTCAGAATGAATAAAAACTGTTTTGTTTTTTGAATCAACTTGATGCCAAATCATCCGCTTAAAAAATAAAAACGGTTTTAATCACCAGTTTTAGCTTTTTACACATTTTAATTCAACATCTCGCCTGAAGAAGGATTTTGGCAAAAATGTGCAGGAAAAAACAAATCTAAATTTTCACATTTCAACCCAGTTATGGCTTGTTAACAGAAGCACAGATGTCTGCATAATCAGCTGATTGAAATGTTTTAGGTGCAGAGAAAATTCATGCGGAGAAAAGAAAGTCGTCATCCCTTCACAACCGGGACAGCATCTGTCCTGACGTGTAACCGGGCCGTCGGGCACATCTGGAGATGAACTTGTGAATCTGTCTCCAGGTGGGAAAGGGAATGGAGTATTGAGTCTAGACAAATGCTTAATAAAAATGGAGTTTAAGAAAGTCCAGAGAAACATTTATCCCAGCACCATTCATCTTCAGAGCCGGTCCAAGCCTTTTTGGTGCCCTGAACAGGTTTTCCATTCAGCCCCCGCAAACCAAAAAGTCAGAACCAGATGATTCATCATTCTTACCCCTACTTCCCACTGGAGGTTTCGGTGGAGCAGAGAGGCAGCAGAAGGGTTTACTCACGACTTTTGCTGCAGTCCAGTACTCACCTGGAGAGTCTTGATTGTACGCCGTTAAACCAAACAGAAGGAATCCCGTTTGATGTCGTAGATGATGTTCCTCTCCCCTGCCAGGATTAAAGCCATGAAAAACACCGTGCTGCACTTCTGGAACGATGCTGGGAGTAAATCAAATCAAACCAAACTTTATTTATATAGCACTTAATCATACAATACATGTAACTCAAAGTGCTTAACTAATTAAAAAGGCCCCGCATTCCCACATTCCCTCCCGTCCCCAGAAGTTTAAAAACAGTCTGACAATAAAAACCCCTTCACAACACTCATCCTGGCACACACACACACACACACACACACATGCTCCCCAATGGAAAAAACACAATGGACTTAGTTCAGATGAGCCAGACAAGCTAAGATGAGGAAACACCATCAGGGGAGCCATCCGCCCCGACACCAGCAGATCCACAGCAGCAGCCAAGGCACCGACACAGGGCACCCAGAGCAGGGAGGGCGGAGACCCCCACCTCTCCCTAAATGTTTCAAAAAGATGGCTTTGTTCGGCTTCACACCTTCACTTTGTTTATACTCATGATTTTATTTTCTACGTTTATCACTGCTATTGTTTTTCTGATGTTTTTATTGGTTAGAGGTATTTGCCCTGATCTTTATCATGTTGTACAGCGCTTTGTGATTTATATCTGTGAAAGGCGCTATACAAATAAACTTTTACTTACTTACTTACTTACTTACCTCCACCCAGACGCACCTGGAAAGCACCCAGGCCACCACAGCCGACCACCGCCCCCAGGGCAGAGGGCTCCCAGAGACGAAACACTGGCAAAAGGTTAAACTAAGGTTAGAATATAAAATATTAAGAGCTAAAATGAGAATTGTAATATAAAAAGTTGTTTAGATATTAAAATAATGTTGATCATAAATCTATGGTTAAAAAAACAGTTGAAAATAAATAAGCCGTTAGGTCACACCAAGGGGCCATTTTGGTTTACATTTGTTTTGAAGCCTACACGGAAGTGGCTAAAACAGCAGTTCCAGCCTCATCCACTAGGGGGCTGACACCAGAAGTGAGCAAATCCTCATTGACTCCCATGTTAAAAAGGCCAATTTCGCAGCAGAAATAAACACGTTTACAGCCTGGTTCAAAAAAACATTTTGGGTTTAATATGCATAAGAAACTTGAGCGGGTGCCCGGCTTCTCCTGTGTCTTGCCTGGGAACAGTTGCTAGAGCAGTCAGCGAGCTGTTCCTGTTTCCCGGGGCAACCGGGATGCACTGACCAGGCTGTAGTCGAGCTGGTCACTTGTGGATCTCTGAGGGAGACCACAGAAACACCACAGCTCTTTTAGACACTGCTTCACTTCTGCGTCGACTCGGCTCCGTGTCGCCACAACGCCGGGAGCCGAGTCGACGCTCCCCGAGCCGGGTGCGTCAACGACAGCGGTACGTGGATTTTTGACGCGGTGGACCAGCGAAGCCTGATCCCATCGTTCAGCTTACCTAGTTATGATTCCGTTAAGCAGACCAGAGGTACCTTCACTTTGGAGTCACTCTGTCACGTTTTTCTTGCTAAAAAAAACCCCGTAAAAACTTTGTTAGCATTGGGTTAGCATGTAGCTAATGTCCTACTGATCTCTGACTGTGAAGCATGAGCTGACGTAAAAGGCGCCTAGCTACGATCACAGCGGTCTGAGGCTCTGCTTGTAGATGAACAGTCCCAGTCCTTATTAGATCTTTACAGGCGACCAGCATGACTACAGCCTCGCACCGAAGCCGCCGTGCAGGTGGGATAACCCGATCCCAGAGCCCTTCTTAGCTACTCGGGTTAGCTTAGCTAGTAGCTACACTGGTTCATTTGTTCCAACCTGTTACAAACGTAACAGCCCCACCCTCAGCTCCACCTCTTTTCTCATTTTTGGATTGTCTGGGCATGACAAGACGTGTGACACGGTCAAAAGATCTGTGGTTGGAACCTCCCATTTGGCTTTGCAATGAAAATTCTATAGAATATAAAGGTACAATGACTTTAAAATGTTCCAACAGGACTCATTTCACGTAGCGTTAAAAAGACATAACACGTTACTTTCACTGATCCAATCAGAATCTTACAGATCTGACGGAGGCGTGGTTTTGATGGTGTTTGGTAATTTTTCATTCGACAATAAACCAAAACATCCGAAGTATAAAACTATGCCACGTCAGCTCGAACGCCAGTTCAAAGCATTCCAGAGAAAGTGACGGAGTGGCCAATCCTGATCTATACTCTTCAACCGAAAGAACCAACGACAAGCTGAAAAATTCGTTGCTATTCCAACTGCAGCAACAGTTCCTTTCAGAATAAAAGCTGAGCCATCAAGACCCAGGCTTGGGTCTCACCAGACGCCAACAAAGTGCCGTGACCCGGAAGTAACTCACAGACTGGTCTGATCGGCAACACCTGTTTTCCTACCGGCTCGGTTCCAGAGAAGGTCAAACTGGACCTCGATATTCCTGATCAAAAGGGGACTTCCTGAAGGGTAGGTGGACCGGTAAATGGTGTCTCATGTGTTTATGAACCTCCTAACCAAAGCTCAATGCGAAGACATCACCTTCAGTTCCCATCAGAACTAATCGCTTCTTTGGAGTTGCTGGTTCTGATTAACATCACACGTCATCCATTCACCGTCTCATCCACCTTAGTTACACCATACATTTAGTTTTAAAGTCAGTCTAGTTTAATTTGTTAGTAATAAAATTCTTAACTTTTAAACTCTGCTCTCTCTCTTCTGTTGTCTCTGAGTGAATACAGAGCTGTTATCTAATCTCTGCATTAAAAAGTTCCAATCGTCTGGTTTAAATAACCTCACAGATCCGTACGGTGGATTTCATATTTCCTATGGAATCCGATGCCTTATGGCTCATTAAATAACAGGTAATCTAATTCATTACAGATGGCGAGCCAGCCAGGAGGGAAAAGAACAGTCATTTCATTCCGTTACAGCTTCAACCTGCCCCCCGCGGGACTGTGTCCATATTTTTATGTCGATGGGTCACACGTATTGACGTAACGATATGAAATCGCATCACCACCATAGACGATACTGGAATCTAAGCGTTCCGATGCTTTCAGTGTGAAGTAGGTTAGGGTACACTGTGTGTGACAAATCACTATCATTAGTGTGATTAGCTTACATCCCAACGTTATTATGGCTTTTTATTTTAACGTTACTGGATTAAAGAAATGGGGGCAGCAGTAGCTCAGCTGGTAGAGCGGGTTGCCTCATGATCGGAGGGTCATGGGCTCGATTCCAGCTCCCGCCAGGGGTATTCTGCTGTTGTGTCCTTGGGCAAGACACTTCACTCAACTTGCCTGTGTTGGTGGTGGTCAGAGGGGCCGATGGCGCCAAATGGCAGCCTCGCCTCTGTCAGACTTCCCCAAGGTGGCTGTAGCTACATAGTAGCTTACCATCACTAGCAGTGTGTGAACGTGAGAGTGCATGAAAGCGTCTTTGATTGTCCTAAAAAGTGCTATATAAGTGTGATGTATTATTATTTTTATAAAGAAATGCTTCAACTAATTTAACTTTTAAATGTGGAATGTTATTAGGTGTGATGCATAAATGTATTTAGTTGAAAGTAACATCAGCAGACCAACACTGAATTTACAGTAAACAATTTAAGTCTTACAAAAACAAAAACTATAGAAAATGTTCTATAAATCATCGTTCCGTGTCGAATATTATTTGGCTATTAAACGTGTTTTCCTCATTCTGTCTGTGATGCCCTTGGGGTGTGGGGTCCCCAAGCGTCTGGGCGGGCTCTGTTGACCTTCCGCCTTTGATTTGCCTCGGATGTTTTAGTTAACTTTACCCATGTTTGAATTTCTGTTTAGAAGTGTTTTCTTATATTTCTGGGATTATGCTGAAACCTTGCCAAGGATGAGCTCCCACACAACTTTAGCTGGTAAAGGTTATTTATCAGATTTAGAGTGAAAACGGATGTTTTCTAGTCATTATTTTTAACATTGTAAAGATGAAAAACTGTTTTCCACATAGGCCCACATTTAATTTAATTTAATTTAATTTAATTTAATTTAATTTAATTTAATTTAATTTAATTTAATTTAATTTAATTTAATTTAATTTAATTTAATTTAATTGATTGGACCCTTTTCTGGATCTACAGTAAAACATTTCCAGATACTCTCAACTTGCAGCTGCAGCAGGAAGCTCTGGCGGCCATGTTTGGGTTTTTAAGTGAACCCTGGTCTGGTGCTTCTGACTTTCCGGGTCGGAAATAGATTTGTTCGGTTTGGGATCTGAAGGTTTGAGCTCAGTGGAGCGCAGCAGCACAACCTGCTGACCCGCGTCATGGTGTGAAATGATGGCTGTTGTGTGTTTTTCTTTCCACTAGAGGGAGTAACTCCGGCCCGTTTCCTCGGTAGTTTGCGTCAAACCTGAAACAGGAGAAGCCGCAGCAGCGTAAACACCCCGAGGAGCTCAGAGACATGACCTGTCTCCTTCACTGACGATCTGACATGACTTCATGAGACCGAACATGTTTGTGTTCTTGCGCGCTGCTGTGTTTCTCCTCTTTACGCACAGACTGACCCAAGCCGCGCGCTACGACAAATGCGCCTCCAGGTGCGACGTGAGCTCGTGCCCGAGCCCGAGCTGCCCCGGCGGCTACGTACCGGACAGATGCAACTGCTGCCTGGTGTGCGCGCCGCGCGAGGGGGACCCGTGTGGCCGCAAAAACGACCTGCCGTGCGCCGACGGCCTGGTGTGCAAGCTGCGCCCCGCGGGGAGGCTGCGGGGCTCCAAGCGGGCCTGCCGGTGCAAGCTGGACCACGAGGTGTGCGGGAGCGACGGGAAAACGTACGGTAACGTGTGTAAGATGAAAGCGGCCAGTCGGAAAGCAGTGGGCAGAGGGAGAGCCGCGGTGAGCCAAGCGCACAAAGGACCGTGCGCACCTCCAGGCGCAGGTAGGACGCACGGGTCATCCAGAAAGCTGAGAACTGGACTCAGTCTATCCTAAACAAGTGAAATAGTTAAAAAGTAAAGTGGGAACTCGTTCACTAACTCCCAACTTTATTTTTGCCCTTTGAATAGATTTTTGTTGAATTTAATTATTGAACTTTTACAGGAAAAAATCCTATTTTTGCTCATCTAACGCTACCATAAAACCCATTAAACGGTTGTTTTATCTGTTTTAACCCTTTCATGCATGAATTATGAAATCTTCAACCATGACTTTTTAAACAATTTTTTTCATTCGTCTTCAGGTGTGAATGAAACAAATTTCAACAAATATTTTTTGTAAAATTTTATAATTTACAAATAATTTATTACACGTCCACCTCAGTGGGCAGCGTGCATTCTGAGCATGAAATATGTTGGCTTGACTTAATGAAGTCCAAATGGAGGGGCTCAAATGCAATAAAGTCTTCAACAGCTGTGCTCAATGGCAAAAACAAATAAACAACAATTTTGAGTACCTGTCCACTGTAGTGACCGTTATGCATCAAAGGGTTAATTCTTATTTAATGTTGAGATGCCAGAAACTTTCTCAACCATTTTACATTTCTCCTGATGTTTCTGCAGATCTGATTATTTATGTCCACCTCAGCTTGTCTTTGGGTTTGACTTTCTGAAAGCCACTCAAGCTCATTTCGAATTTCTTTCCTTTCATTTGAACCACATTTCATGTTGTTCCAAGTCTTTGGAGATGTTCTCCTTTGGCTCTAAGATTAAACGTTTCCGTGTGTTCCTTCAAGCTAGACGATTGTCTCATTTCCATCTTTGTTGAGACGAGGTTGTAAATGACACACAGGTGTGTGTTTTAAAGCTTCTCTTGTTTATTTTCTTGCGTTACTACCTTGAGTTGTTGTTGTAGGTCACTCCCTGGTCCGTCTCAGCAGCCCTCGATACAAGTTCAACTTTATCGCTGATGTTGTGGAGAAAATCGCGCCTGCTGTCGTCCACATTGAGCTGTTTGTGAGGTGAGGAATGTGTGAGTGTGTGTTGGTCCCACCCCAGCCTTTTTTAACTTCTTTTATTTTCTGGGTTTTGCTCTCCAGACATCCTCTGTTTGGTCGCCACCTGCGCGTCTCCAGCGGCTCTGGTTTCATTGTGACGCACACAGGTGTGATTGTGACCAACGCTCATGTGGTCACCACGGCCGGCACGGTTACCGGGAGGCTGCAGCTGCGGGTTCAGCTCCACGACGGCGATGCATACGAAGCCGTGGTCAGAGATGTGGACAAGAAGGCGGACATTGCCACCATCAAGATCAGTTCACAGGTTGGGAACACCAGAGCAGGAGCGGAGTTTTCCCAGCCTTACAGAAACACTTTCCTAAACTCACTCTGAGTCAGCTGCAGCACTGATGTGTGTATTCTCACACCCACATCTAAAATACTCAGACTCTTCCTCCTCCTCCGCTTCCATCATTCATCCATTTTTTTCTGTCTTCTCAGCCCAGTTTGTCCAACATGTCCGTGTTTCCTTCTCTGTTTGTCTCTTTTTCCTGGTGGGAGCAGAAGAAGCTTCATGTTCTGTCTTTGGGTCGCTCAGCTGATCTGAGACCAGGGGAGTTTGTGGTTGCCATCGGCAGCCCGTTTGCTCTACAGAACACCGTCACAACGGGCATCGTCAGCACGACGCAGAGAGACGGAAAGGAGCTGGGCATCAGGGACTCGGACATGGACTACATCCAGACCGACGCCATCATCAATGTGAACACACTGATCAATACACAACTACACACAATGCTTACAGAGAATTTATTTGGCTCTTTCGGGACTTATCTAAACTTTTGTGTCTTTCCACAAGTACGGCAATTCTGGAGGACCTCTTGTTAACCTGGTAGGTTATGTCAAACTGAGTGGAGCAAATTTCAGTCCATTTGAATAACTTTAATGTTGTCTGTGTGAGACAGGTTTGAAAGTGTGACATGTGTTTTCTCACAGGATGGTGAGGTCATAGGCATCAACACTCTGAAGGTAACAGCAGGGATCTCCTTCGCTATTCCTGCAGACAGGATCAGCCGCTTCCTCGCAGATTCCCAGGACAAACACAGCCAAGGTGGGAGTCTCAGGTCAACTGGTGCATTTATAACAAAAACATTCCAGAGAGAACTCACCTTTCATTTACCTCTGATTCCATCCTGACTGCTGCTGTTGTGACAGAAAAGGCCAAACTGCAGAGAACACATGTGGAAGATCAACAGTCTGATGCAGGTGAGAGTTGCTGATGTAGAGGTTGTGCTGGAAGTGATAATAACCAACCAACCACCCAACTAACCACCAAACCCACCACCTACCCAACCAACCAACCAACCAACCAATCAACCAACCAACCAACCAACCACCCAACTAACCAACCAACCACCCAACTAACCACCAAACCCACCACCTACCCAACCAACCAACCAACCAACTACTAAACCCACCAACTAACCAACCAACCACCCAACTAACCACCAAACCCACCCACCCACACACATACCCAACCAACTAACCAACCAACCAAACCAACCAACCAACCACCAAACTGACCACCCAAATAACTACCCAACTAACCACCCAACCAACAAACTATCCACCCAACTAACCACTGAACAAACCAACTAACCACCCAACCAATCAACTAACTACCCAACTAACCACTGAACAAACCAACTAACCACCCACCCAACCAACCAACTACCCAACTAACCAACCAACTACCCAACCCACCAACCACCCACCCACACACAAACACCCAACCAACTAACCAACCAACCAGCCACCAAACTAACCACCCAACTAACCACTGAACCAACCAACTAACCACCCAAACAACCAACTAACTACCCAACCAACCACTCTACTAACCAAACAACCACCCACCCACCCACCCGCCCAACCAACCCCTCTACTAACCAACCAACCAACCAACCAACCAACCAACCAACCAACCAACCACTCTACTAACCAACCACCCACCCAACCAACCAACCAACCAACCAACCAACCACCCAACTAACCACCAAACCCACCACCTACCCAACCAACCAACCAACCAACCAACCAACCAACCAACCACCTTTCAAACCAACCAACCAACCAACCAACCAACCAACCAACCAACCACCTTTCAAACCAACCAACCAACCAACCAACCACCCACCCACCCACCCACACACAAACACCCAACCAACTAACCAACCAACCAGCCACCAAACTAACCACCCAACTAACCACTGAACCAACCAACCAACCACCCACCACCCACCCACCCACTCTACTAACCATCCAACCATCCAACCAACCAACCAACCAACCAACCAACCAACCAACCAACCAACCACCCAACTAACCACCAAACCCACCACCTACCCAACCAACCAACCAACCAACCAACCAACCAACCAACCAACCAACCACCAAACTGACCACCCAAATAACTACCCAACCAACCACTCTACTAACCAACCAACTAACCACCCACCCAACCAACCACTTTACTAACCAACCAACCAACCAACCAACCAACCAACCAACCAACCAACCAACCTTCAAACCAACCAACCAACCAACCAACCAACCAACCAACCAACCAACCAACCAACCAACCAACCAACCAACCACCCAACCAACCACCCAACCAACCAACCACTCTACCAACCAACCAACTAACCACTCACCCACCCAACCAACCAACCACTCTACTAACCACCCACCCAACCAACCGATCCACCAATCAGACTTTTGACAGACATTTGATAAAAGTTGGGAGTGTTTCTGCCACACTTGCTGCAGAGCCCTTACATGTTTATGCTTGCCACAGACAGAAGTAGAAACCAGCCGTTAGACAGTTGCTGTGCCAAAACAATAAGACCTATAAAATGCTGTTGAACATTGAGCTCACTGAGGGTTTAGTGGTCCCTCACGTAAAGTTTCTACAGTATTTCATGGTGGAGGTATTATGAGTTATTTCTTCCATTTTTAAGGAAAAGCAACATCTGATTGATTAATAATAGAAGTCTATTTGAGCTTTTATGTTATTTTTGGGTGATTTGTGATGAAATGTCTCAGAGACGCAAGTCCGACTGGCTGAAAGAAGTGACGTTTTATGTGTCTGTAGGTACTTTTGTGGCAGTAGGAATAGTTTGTTTGAAACTGTTTGTTGTGAATTTCTGACAGAGCTCGCTGTGACACCTGTCATGTGACCTAAGTGAACCGAGTCTTCCTGCTCCCACACCTTTTACGGAACACACATGAATACGTTATCACATGTAGCTGCACTTGTCTTCTTTGATCTAGTGTGACTTTAGTCTCTGTTGGACTTATGGTTTCCTCACAAATCCCCCTAAAAGGTGCAGAGTACCCACCAGGTCTACCATGATGTTCACCTTCCCCTGGAAAACCCCAATAACGTTACATAAAAGTGTGATTTTACCAACATGGTTCAAGGTAACCTGAAGCTGCTTCAGTACGTTAAAGTCTTGCGATCGGTTTAAAGTTTAAATAAAGTTACCAGGTCAAAGCGTTTTGAGGCCGTGAGCCGTCAAACACATTTCAGCGACGATTGGATGAATTCCTCCTTGTTTTCCTCTGTGGTGTTTTTGGCGTGAATTTTCTAATTTTGACATTACGTTACCATGGTAACTGTTACATCAAACAAGATGACTTGCACATATCCTTCAGACTGAGCTGGTATATGTTGTGTGGGTGAACTCCTGCATTAATGCATAAAAGAAACATGTTTAGAGCCAAGCCTTAAAAATCTGAAAGTCTTTATGAAATCAGGTTCTGCCTTCGTTTCAGAGACGTCACCAGTGAAGAAATACTTTTTAGGTGTCAGGATGATCACAGTCACCAAAGTGTGAGTTAAGGGAGCAGCGCACACACACAAATACACGCACACACGCACGCACATGCACGCGCATGCACGCGCGCACACACACACGCATGCACACACACGGGCACACACGCATGCACACACACGGGCACACACGCATACGCACATGCACGCACGAACACGCACACACACGCACGTACACACATGCACGCACACACACACGCACATGCACGCGCACACACACACACATGCATGCACGCTATGAATTGTTGTGATGTAACAACCATCTTTGTGTCTCAGTTTGATGTCAGAGCTGAAACATCAGAACCCGGACCTTCCTGACATCAGCGGTGGAGTTCTGGTGCAGCAGGTCGTACCCAACACTCCGGCAGAGAGGTATGAACACACACACACACACACACACACACACACACACACACACACACACACACACACACACACACACACACACACACACACACACACACACACACACACACACACACACACACACACACCGTCACCAATGATCCCTTCCACCTTGATCACCACTTCAGACCGTCCTCTCCCCGGCCACCTCCACCAGCTCCTCCGGCAGGACCCCAAGGCGTTCCCGGACCAGATTGGAGATGTAACCTCTCCAACGTGTCCTGGGTCGACCCGGGGGCCTCCTGCCGGCAGGACATGCCCGAAACACCTCCCCAGGGAGGCGTCCAGGAGGCATCCTGACCAGATACCCAAACCACCTCAACTGACTGCTTTCGATCCGGAGGAGCAGCGGTTCTACTCCGAGTCCCTCCCGAATGTCCGAGCTCCTCACCCTATCTCTAAGGCTGAGCCCAGCCACTTTACGGAGGAAACTCATTTCGGCTGCTTGTATCTGCGATCTCGTTCTTTCGGTCATTACCCAAAGCTCATGACCACAGGTGAGGATTGGGACGTAGATCGACCGGTAAATCGAGAGCCTGGCTTTCTGGCTCAGCTCCCTCTTCACCACGACAGATCGGCTCAGCGTCCGCATCACTGCAGACGCCGAACCAATCCGCCTGTCGATCTCCCAATCCCTCCTACCCTCACTCATGAACAAGACCCCGAGATACTTAAACTCCTCCACTTGAGGTAGGACCTCTCCCCCAACCCGGAGTTGGCAAGCCACCCTTTCCCGGTCGAGAACCATGGTCTCAGATTTGGAGGTGCTGATCCTCATCCCAGCCGCTTCACACTCGGCCGCGAACCTACCCAGCAAGAGCTGAAGGTCAGAGCTGGATGAAGCTGGGAGGACCACATCATCCGCAAAAAGCAGAGACAAGATTCTCCCGCCCATGGACGTAATTGGGGGGGGAGCTCCTTTTTCCAAAGTCAAGTTTTGACCCCTGCACTTTTTACCATCCAAAAACAATATTACGCTATATTAAATTGACACTGGTTGAGCTCTAGGACCAAGCGGAAAACAACAGTTTGTGTTGAAGCCTGTTTCCCATTAGAGCATACTGTAAATACCCAGGACGAATCTCATCCACCCCTGGGGCTCCGCTGCTGCGCAGGTGTTTGACTACCTCAGCAACTTCTGCCCTCGAGATTGGACAGTCTATCTCCAGGTCTCCCGGCTCTGGTTCCTCCTCAGAATGCGCGTAGGTGGGATTGAGGAGCTCCTCAAAGTATTCCTTCCACCCTCCGACTTTAGCCCCAGTTGATGTTAGCAGCTCCCCATCCCCACTGTAAACTGTGTGAGCGAGTTGCTGCCTTCCTCTCCTGAGGCGCCGGACATTTTGCCAGAACTTCTTTGGAGCTGATCGATAGTCTTTCTCCATGGCCTCACCAAACTCCTCCCACGCCTGAGATTTTGCCTCGGCAACTGCCACTGCTGCACCCCGCTTGGCTAACCGGCCACCTTGCGACCACAGCTAGCAACAGCCGCCTCAACAATCGCAGAGTGGAAAAAGGCCCACTCGGAGTCGATGTCCCCCACTGCTCTCGGGACGCGGTCAAAGCTCTACCGGAGGTGGGAGTTGAAGACCGTCTTGACAGTTTCTTCTGCCAGGCGTTCCCAGCAGACCCTCACTATGTGTTTGGGTCTGCCCGGTCTACGCGGCATCTTCCCCTGCCATCTGATCCAACTCACCACCAGGTGGTGATCAGTTGACAACTCCGCTCCTCTATTCACTCGGGTGTCCAAAACATACGGCCGCAGGTCAGATGATACGACTACAAAGTCTATCATTGACCTGCGACCTAGGCTGCCCTGGTACCAAGTGTACCGATGGGCATCCTTATGTTCGAACATGGTGTTCATTATGGACAAACTGCGGCTTGCACAGAAGTCCAATAACGAAACACCACTCGAGTTCAGATCAGACGGGCCGTTCCTCCCAATCACACCCCTCCAGGTCAAGCTGTCATTGCCCACGTGAGCATTGAAGTCCCCCAGCAGGACAATGGAGTCCCCTGATGGAGCACTATCTAGCACTTGTCCGAGGGACTCCAAAAAGGGTGGGTACTCTGAACTGATATTTGGCCCATAAGCACAAACAACAGTCAGGACCCGTTCCCCGACCCGAAGGCGCAGGGAAGCTACCCTCTCGTCCCCCGGGGTAAACCCCAACACACAGGCAGAGAGTCTTGGGGCTAACAAAAAGCCAACCCCAGCCCTCCGCCTCTCACCCGGAGCAACTCCAGCAAAGGAGAGTGTCCAACCCCTCTCAAGGACTTGGGATCCCGAGCCAATGCTATGTGTCGAGGTGTGTCCGACTATATCTAGCCGGTACCGCTCACCCTCTGCCACAAGCTCCTGGTCCTTCCTCGTCAGCAAGGTGACGTTCCATGTCCCAAAAAACAGTTTCCTTGTCCGGGGGATCGGACCGCCAAGGCTCCTGCCTTGGTCTGCCACCCGATCCACACTGCACCGGACCCTTCATGTTCCTCCTGCGGGTGGTGGGTCCACAGTTGGATGAGCCTATGGATCTGGTTCGGGCTGGGCCCGGCCCGGCCCCATAGGCGAAAGCCCGCCCACCAGGCGCTCGCTCACGGGCCCCAACCCCAGGCCTGGCTCCAGGTTGGGACCCTGGTAACCCTCCGGGCCGGGTACTCCAACTCTTTGTTTTTCAATTCAATTGAATTCAAAAATACTTTATTAATCCCAGAGGGAAATTGATTGCTGTAGTAGCTCAGAATAATAATAATAATCAAGTCTTCAAAGAGTTGTTGTATATTACAACGGCTGTTGGCAGGAAGGATCTCCAGTAGCGGTCAGTGTTGCAGCCAAACTGAAGAAGCCTCTGACTGAAGACACTCTTCCGTTGTCGGACAGTCTTGTGAAGAGAATGCTCAGGGTTGTCCATCATTTTCTTGATTCTCTGGAGAATCCTTCTTTGCATCATCTCCTCCAGTGGTTCCGAAACTGCCGATACTCTGGCTGAGTCCTTGAAAGGGCTTGGAGTTCCTCCATCTTGTTGGCCAGTGATCTCACATTGCCCATTATGATCGATGGAAGAGATGGTTTGAATTATCTCTTACTCTGTCTCCGTTTTGCTCCCACTCTGCATCCACGCTTCTTGCGTTTTAGCTCATTTGGGATTTGTGGCTTCAGTTGAGGTATTATTTCAGCCTTTCCAATGTTAACCAGCTGCTCCCCATTGTAAACCAGCTTGTTGCCATGGTTACGCTTCATAACAAATGCTCAAAAAGTGAAAAAAGCTAAAAAATTGCAGTAAAAATCCTCCAGGCTTCACAGCTCCAGAAACAGAAAAGTAAAGTGTCCAAAAAATACCGTTTTTCTTGAGAAACTAGAAGAAAAAATGCCCAAGAAAAGGCAAAACTTACATATCATCAACAGAGCTACTCCAACATGCAGTCGCCCAGAGCAGCGCAGTTCCGGGAAGAAAAAAAACGCCCATGAAAGATCTTCTGATCTTGTTGTTGCAATAATATTAATAAATATATTATTTTTATAACCTTGACTGCCTTAAAAGGAATGCTGAAAAAACTTAATCATGTTTTTCTTGTCGGGGAAGTGAAAGTGTTAAAGAAAATCTCTGGACTTAATAATAATGCAGCTGTGCAACTTTATTTTATTTATTTGGTCTTTTATGAAAATTAAAATGGTCCCAAATAAACAAACTACACTATCTGTGGTCCACTCGCACCTGCAGTCTTCACATCCACAACCATCTCATGTTATGGATAATCAACCTGATCTCTGATAACAAACATTTGTCCATTATCTGTGACGTCTGTAGTCTTCTCTTTCCTCTGCGAGCTGTGGAGGCCATCTTGATCAGGGTCCTTAAATCCATCCAGGAACTGTGGAGATGTTTGACCCCATGCTCCTGTTTTTCAGGGGGGGGATAAAAGCAGGAGATGTTATAGTGAAGCTGGACGGACAGCCGGTCCAGACGACTGAAGACATCCAGAACATGCTGCAGAGCGACCGGCCTCTTCTCCTCGAGATTCGCCGAGGAAACGACGACTTGCTGTTCAACGTCCAGCCTCAGCAGAGGATGCTCTGAAGAAGTCGGCAGGTTTTAGATGCACAGTAATGATTTGGTGTGTTTTACTGGTCAGACAAAGAAAACAAAGCATTCTCTGCAACTGCAGAATGTTTATTTAATGTTTTATTTAGTAAAGACATTTCTTGTTTATTGTTTGACAAATTAAAGCAGAAATCAAGATGTTTTTCCCAAATGGCGCCATCTAGAGGCGAGAAATATGTTGCAGCTGAAGCCTCTCTCCTTACTTCCGTGATCATGGCTGGAAGCAACGTCTCGACAAGACTTACTTGTTCGTAAGAAATGTCGCCAACTCACCCTACGAGGGACGTCTGTACGTAGGCGGACGTCTAACGCTATTGGCTAACGCACGTCAACGATCGATCCACATAATATGGAGCTCTTCGGGACGGGGGACGAGCTTAGTGGGGAAAAAGTGTTTATTTCCTACGTTATATCACAGTACAGGGTAAGACACACTTCCATAAGAAATCAGACAAAGTTCCTGAAAGGGGGAAACTCCAGATTGTAGAAAACTCTGCCGAGTTGAGTCCGCTGCAGCGCGAGCTGAAGGCGCTTCAGAATAAAAGCTTCTTAAAGAGGTTTGTGTGTGTTTATCTATCTGGTCTGTTGGACGGTGGCTCCGAGTTCCTCTTCTCTGTTTACGTCTTCTCATTCCTCCTGATCCATCTCCAGCTTGGAAACATTCTTCTAATTTAAACAAACCAAAACCAAAAAGAAGGAGTCCAACCCCTGCTGCTCGGATTGGTTGGTTGCATCACCCTGGATTATTGACGATCAAATTCAGATTAATATCATGATTACATTTATTTGGATCACATCTAATTCCAAACAGACCGAGTGAGTCCTGTGTTTAGCTTAAAAAGATGTGATATTCATGGTAAACGTACAGCCTGCCTTCGCCCGCAGCTTCCAGACTGAACCCAGACGCCATCTTTAGTGTTTATTCAAACGGATGCTGAACCGTGTTGCTGTTGGCTGCAAGGACAGGAACCAAAACAGAACCGAGGGATAGAAGCTGATGAAACCACAAATTACTACTCTGTCCTAGTGTGTGTGTGTGTGTGTGTGTGTGTGTGTGTGTGTGTGTGTGTGTGTGTGTGTGTGTCTGGATCCCTCATTTTTTTCAGTTTTGGCAGAGAAGACCACACTTACATCATTTATCCTTATAAAGACAAAACTCCACATCCCTCTATAAACACTCCTCTCAGTTATCTTCAAAACATAATAAATAGTCACGTCTGAGCCCAAATTATAGGTGTGTCATCTGTTTATGCCGCGGATGGATTTAGATCAAAGAGAAATTAAGTTTAACCACCAAGAGGCCACATGTAGCACCTAGTTCCTAAACAAGCCACCAGGGGGCGCTCTAGGAACGCAGCTTTATATCCTGACGTGGCGATTTTTATTTTTTGTTGTTTATATTTTTACTCAGCATGAAAGTTTAGTTTCTGAGCTCTGATTTCTGACAGGCTCAGTCTGAAATTAAAGTTTGGCTTTTAGAATCTTCTGCAGGAGCGTGAGCACTACATCTGAGCATCATTATTATTCTTCTTATTATAATTATTACAATGAACCTGCAGCAATTAAAACAACAGGAATCCCACGCTGTGGACTCAACATGTATGAATAAATAAATAAAATGACTTAAATGTATTTAAAAGGTCAAAAGTCAGATAAAAACTTAAAAACTGAAACCAAAATATTAATTCATCACTTCACCAAAAACAGAAAGTCAGATTTAAAAAGCTGAATATTCTTTTTAAATGAGACTGAATCCAACATATTTTAATTTGTTTGGTAAAAAAGATCCTAAAGTTATGAATCATCTTCATCATCTTTGTCATCATCATCATCATCATCTACATCTACATCATCTTCTTCTGCATCCCCATCATCATCATCATCTACATCTACATCATCTTCTGCATCCCCATCATCATCATCATCATCTACATCTACATCATCTTCTTCTGCATCCCCATCATCATCATCATCATCATCATCATCATCATCATCATCTTCATCATCTTCTGCATCCATCAACATTAATATATGGACAATGGGTTTCCATAGACTCCAATAACAAGTTTTTCTGCTAAAATGGGAGGTGGCCACCACCGCCATTTTGACCGTGTCACAGGTTCCGTCAAGCCCAGACAATTCCACAAAAGGGAATAGAGGTGGAGCTGAGGGTGGGGCTGTAAGGCTGGGATCAACTGACGACACCCGGTCGAACTAGCTCCAAGCTAACCTGAAGCTAACCCAAAGCTAATGCGGAGGTGGGAGCTAAGCTAACGGAGGTAGCAACCTAGCTACAACCGGAGTTAACTGTGCACAACACCAGAGCTTCTGAGTGAGAGATACGCCAGGCTGACCGCTGGGTAAAACCGGGTGGAACACAGAGGTCTCCGAGAGCTCCACAAGCCGGCAGCCGCACAGCACACAGAAGCCGCAATCAGACAGATGCGTCGAGCTGCTGGGAGAAGTGGTGTATTTTGGTGGTTCTGGCTTGCCAGAACTAGCTGTCAGCCCGCGCAGCTAACAGGAGCCGCGATCAGACAGAGATGGACCGGGCTGCGGGGAGAAACAGCCGGCATTCCGGGTGGAAAACATCGGTGTCCCGAGAGCTCCACAAGCCGATAGTCGGAACCCAGCTCCACCAATATGTTATATTTCAACCCATTTTCTAAAGTGCTGCATTATGTTAAATGCACTGGGTTTTACCCTATTACATTTAAATTTCATGGTTAAACAGTACATGTTAAAATCTAAGCTCAGCTCGGCAGTGACCTAAAATACATAAATATAATTTTACTTACCGAAAAAAATGAAGTGGAGACTCCTTGGATGCTCTATTAGTGCATTTAATGCCACAGCAAGTCATTTTGTCCAACGATTGCACAAAAAATATCCAAAACAGAATACACAAACACAGAGACTCAAAATCCTGGAGCAGTTTCCAGGCCAGACCGAGGCTCTACTGAAGCCTTTCCACGGAGCTAGCTCTGTGGTCACGTGGGTCTGATGCTCATTAATTATACAGAATTTTAGGCTTTTAATACACTTAAACAGAAGAGTGAGAAAAAAATTCACCCCCCTCAGAGTTGTCATGAGTGTAAACTAGATCATTTAAACCAAAAACATGTTTTGGAACCAGGCTGTAAACATGTTTATTTCTGCTGTGAAGTTGGTATTTTTAACATGGGAGTCAATGAGGATTTGCTCGCTTCTGATACCAGCCCCTAGTGGATGAGGGTGGAACTGCAATTTTTCTTACTTCCGGGTTGGCCTCAATTTTAAAGCCTCATTGTGGGGGCCTGTCTGCATCCGACAGAAAGTTGCTTGTTATGAGACCATGTTGTTATATAATTTTATGTTTCTACGATGTTTTCTTACGCAGGTTTGTTGAGTTATTAAGACGCTTCATTTCCTGTTTAGAGGAAATTGTAAAAATTGGTTATTTTTTTTATTGCAAAGGAAGTTTGGGTGTGAACTCTCTTCACTTTGGGGATTTAGGAGGAAAGCATCAGCCCTGTAGTAGTGAGAGAATGTGGGACCCTGGTAACCCTCCGAGCCGGGTACTCCGACTCTTCGATTGTACATCCATGAAAGATCCTCTGAACCGTTCTTTTTCTCACCCTTCACCTAAGACCAATTTGCCATGGGAGACCCTACCAGGGGCACAAAGTGCCCCAGACAACCTAGCTCCTAGAATCATTAGGGCGCTCAAACTCCTCCACCACGATAAGGTGACGGTTCAAGGAGGAGCTAGCTGTGCTCTCATTAAGAAAACGAGAACTAACCGTACGGCGAGCAGGAGGTGGGCACACAGAAACTGACAAGTTAAAGAAAATGCAATGGTGATCTGAAATATAAATGTCCTCAGACAAAGCCAAACCACCTGAACAATTGCGACTCTTGGCGAAAATATGTATTCTACTTGACCAAATATGCACATAATAATCATTCCAAACTTTCTTGCAGCATAGCTCTCATCCCAGAGAGCTGACCATATGGCGAACAACCAACACTCCAAACTCAAATGAAAGCCCAAACAACGAGTGGACGTGGCCATTTATCTATAAGGGTTAAATAAATTACCCATTACCTCTGAGGAGAATGACGAGAAAAGAAAAAAAAAGAACCCCTATAAATACTCTCCCCAAAAAGTTCAACAGCAAGGATAAGCAATATTGGCCAGTAAATCCAACAATTTCAAACTACAGCTGTTATGGGCAGATAGTTAAGGGATCGACAGTTTCCATAGATAATCCATTATATCGTTGTGTTCTGCAAACCTTTGATGAATTTTTCCGCATCTGCTGGGGTCTCAAAGACATGCGTATGTTCATCAGTTGACACACAAAGCTTTGCCGGGTAGATTGATCCGTATCGAATGTTCATCGACCTCAGCTGCTGTTTTACCCGGTCAAAACCCCTCCTTCGTCGGTGAAGATCTGTGGAAAGATCCGGGAAGAACATGACCTCTTGGCCCCCACAGACAACTTTCCCTTTGGTACTAGCCGCTCGCATCACCCGAACTCTATCTTGGAAGTTTAAAAACGTCACGATGAGGACTCTCGGTGTGGGTGGTCAATTGGGTTGCGTCTGGCCCGGCAACCGGTGAGCTCTTTCAATGAGAGGTTGTCTCGGGAATGTCGCTGGTCCCAGCGCTTCGGGGAGCCACTTCTCCAGAAAAGCCACTGCATCGTTTCCTTCTATTTTCTCCGGCACATTAACTAGTCGTAGGTTGGATCGGCAAGAACGGTTTTCAAGGTCCTCGAGTTTGTTCGTGAGGAGAGCCATTGTTTAACTAGCGCCTCTGTCTTGCCTTTCTCTGAATTAACGTTATCCTCCACATTGCTGATGCGCTTCTCTGCCCCATCCATGCGCAACGAGAAGTCCTGCACGTCCCTTTTAATGTCTTGAATTGCTGTCAGGACCACACCGATTTTTGTGGAAAAGTCACTTCTGATCCCGTCGAGTATTTGAATAACATCCAAATTCTGGGCCATTCCAGTACTCACGTCTAAGAGAGACCCAGGGCTAGCATCACCCGTAGAGTTAGCTTGATTGTTGGCACCTGAGACGTCTTCTTCCTCACTCGGAGAAGAGTGTACTTTAGACTTATTTTGTGCTTTCTTTGCTGGCATAATGTTGATAATAACTCGCTACAAGCGGTAGATATCACTGTTCAAGCAGTTAAAGGACGGTTTTCAGGAACTTATTGAAACATCGCCAGGAGCTCACAAAAGTACGCGTGTCTAGTTCAGCTCCATAACCACATCTCAGCTCGACTAGATTTTGCTGCTACCTTGTTCACATTGGATCAGCGTGTGCACTTAACGGCACCCCAAGGTCAGGGGGAGGGTGGGGTGGGGCGAGGGGCGGTCTCGATCAGGTTGACTGCTAAGGGGGTTCATGTATGACAGATTTTATGTTGTTTGTTTGTGTTTTTCACAACTTGTTGTTTTTTACTTGTTCATTACCAGCACAAAAGCTAGGGATACTGAAAGGTTTACCAACAACCAAAAGATGATATATATTGCACAATCTGATGTATTATTAAGAATAGATGACTTCATATAAGAATGTTAAATTTACTTCCTGGAATGTGAGAGGAATGGTAAAAGTGGTTAAACTAAAACAGGTTATTACCAGGCTTAAACAACTCGAGTCATCAATAGCGTTTAGCCAAGAGACCCATTTACTTAGAGAGGATCTGGTGAAAGTACGTAGGAGATGGCCAGGCAAAGTGTTAGCATCCTGTTTCCCTTGTCATTCAAGAGGGGTTATGGTGTTAATTCATAATTCAGTGCCTTTCCAAGTAAATGACACTATTTATGATAAAGCGGGCAGATTTTTGGTGATTCAAGGAACTCTCTTGAAATGTTTATGGCCCTAATGATGATAACCCTGCATTCTTTGAGAATTTATTTCTATTGATAGCTACCCTTCCGGGTAAGATAATATTGGCAGGAGACTTAAATTGTACTTTGGACCCGAAACTGTACCGCTCATCAGGGATAGACACTTCACACTCGCAAACAAGGAAAAAAATACAATATCTGAAAGATCTGAACCTTTGTAATCCATGGAGAATCCAAAACCCTAATTAAAGAGAATTCTCATCCTATTCGGCAGTATTTCAATCCTACTCCCGAATAGATTATTTTTTAATTTCCTCATCTCTGCTACCCAATATCACTGAGCGCATATATGACAGTATTGTTTTGTCAGATCATGCCCCAACCTCACTATTTTATAGGGTAGAACAAGTGAATAGCCGCTCGAACAAGTGGCGCTTACACCCTAAATGGTTACATGATTCTGACTTTATAAAATTTGTAGGAGAGCATATTGAGCTCTACTTCTCAATTAATACAACTCAAACAACTGCAGCCATTAGATGGGAAGCTTTTAAAGCACGTATTAGAGGACAAATGATAAGTTTCACCAGCTCTAAATTTAACAAATTTAAACAGACAATGAACGAATTATACAATAAAATTAGAGAATTAGAGAGAGAAGTTATCGTAGATGATTCAACACAAAGAAACAGGAATTATTAACCCTTAAAGCTAAATACGAGGAGATGTCCTTGCTTAAAGCCGAAGAGGGTCTAATAAGATTGAAGCAGACGTTTTACGATCAGGGAGAAAAGCTGGGTAAACTGCTAGCTTGGCAGATAAAGAAACTTGAATCTGACAGAGCCATTAATTTAATTAGGAATGATCAAGGGGAATTATCTACGGATCCCATAGAAATTAATAACACCTTTGCCTTATATTATAAAAACCTATATAATTCTCAGTCCATTAGACCTGGTGAACCAAAATACTTTCTTGGACAGTTTGGTCTTTCCTTGCATTTCTGAGGGTATGAAGAATGAATTAGAGAGAGAAATAAATTTCAATGACGTTTCGGATGCCATTACGAACATGAGGGGAGGTAAAGCTTTGGGTCCTGACGGGCTCCCAATAGACATGTACAAGCTATTTAAAGCAAAATTAATTCCCCCATTACTAGATGTTTATCTGGAATCCTTTATAACAGGTTGCTTATCTGCTACATTACGTAGTGCCCTGATCATTCTCATTCTAAAACCAAACAAAGCGCCAACTGAAAGCGGTTCTTATAGACCCATATCGTTGTTAAATTCTGACTCCAAAATCATAGCTAAGGCTCTGGCTATGAGGCTGGAGATGGCTCTTCCAGCCATTATACATGGAGATCAAAATGGTTTTGTTCAAAACCGTCAGGGGTTCCATAATGTGAGGAGAGTTCTCAATATAATCCATAAGTGTGAAGAGACACCTGACACTGCAATACTATCACTCGATGCAGAGAAGGCATTCGACCGAGTTGAATGGCCCTATCTAATTGAGGTGCTTAAGCATTTCGGATTTGGTGATCACTTTCGTAGATGGGTGAAATTTTACTTGCTAATTCGGTTGCAATGGTATCTACTAATAATCTCATCTCTCATTCTTTTGAGCTATTTCGAGGCACCAGACAAGGGTCTCCAATTTCACCTCTGCTTTTTGTACTAGCCATGGAACCTTTAGCAATAGCAATTAGATCACATCCATCAATCCAGGGTATTAAAATTCGAGAGACGCTACACAAAACAGCAATGTTCGCAGATGATACTATTGTGTTTCTATCACATCTCGCAGAATCAATACCATCCCTCATGAAGCTATTCGATCAATTTGGCAGTTTCTCTGGGTTCAAAGTAAAGAGAAAAATCATCCATTATGTTTCTAAATGTAAATGAGAGGATGAAACCAGTTGTGTCCCATCCATTTGTAAATGCCATAGAGGGATTTAAATATTTGGGCATCAGAATAACCCCAAAATAAGCGATCTTAGCTCAGCCAACTATGAGCCCATGGTAATTGAGGTGTCGGAAGAGATCACTAGATTAATATCATTGCCTCTTTCTTTACTGGGAAGAATAAACATAGTAAAAATGACTATATTACCTAAATTTCTATATATCTTTCAGTCAATTCCGCTGGCCCCTCCTCTTTCTTTTTTTTCCAAGATCAGAAAGCTCCTCTCTAATTTCATTTGGAACAACAGGAAGCCAAGACTCAGATCTCCCTCTTGTATTTACCATATGATAGGAGAGGGCTACAATTTCCAAATTTAGAATGGTATTTTTGGGCTGCTCAGTTGAGGATGACTATGTTCTGGTTGTCAAACAATATTTTCCTTCCCTGGCTAGAAATTGAAAAGATGTCCTCAAAATGTTTGTCATTAAATAGCTATCTATACTCAGCACCCTTTAATACTTTAAAGAAAACTACTACAAATCCATTTGTAAAAAATACTGTTGTTATTTGGCATAAAGTACAAAAAATGCTGAATGACTCTCCAAGGCTGTCCTGTTTCTCCCCAATTTGGGGTAATGAACTTTTTGCTCCTGCTAAAAATGACTTGGGCTTTAGAGAATGGCTTAACAAGGGCGTTGCAAATTTGTAGGAACTATACGAGGAACACTCTTTAATGTCATCCAGGGAATTAAGGGCAAAGTTTAATATTCCGCAGAAACACTTTTTTAAGTACTTATAACTTAGAAGTTTTATTCTGGCACACTTAAATAACTCAGTACATCAACCTCCACTGTCAATCCTAGAAACTAATGTTCCAAAAAACTATTTTGATAAAAGATTGGTGTCCCAGTTTTAAGGCATGTTAGTTGAAAACCATAAGGACAACTCTGATAGTAGAAGACGGGAGTGGATTAGTGACTTACAAGAAGATATTTCATCTATTGAATGGAGTAAAATATGTTTAAAAGCACACACTCTAACAATTAACACTCGTTTGAGAATAATACAATTTAATTGGATAAAGCGAACATACATATCCCCTGTACAATTGAATAAAATTGATCCTAATATAATTGATCTATGCTATAAGTGTAATAGACATCAGGGTTCCCTGTGGAAATGTGAAGAGATTCAAAAATTTTGGATTTTAGTGTTACAATATATCTCTCAGATCACAACTTCCCCTGTACCACTTTGCCCTAAGTTATGTATTTTAGGCTTGTACCCAGATGACTGTACTCTGTCGTGTGTGGAAAGAAAAATGATCAATCTTTGTTGGTTACAGGCCAAACGCTGTATTGCATTATGTTGGAAGAATGTTGGTTGCCCCTCCTTTAACCACTGGTTAAACAACGTAACATCGAGTTTAGCTCTGGAGAAACTGACTTATATTGTTAAAGAGAAGGCCTCTGAATTTTATAATATTTGGAAGATATTTCTGGATCTACTAAGGAGTGGGGATTTGGAGGGGGGCGAGGGGTGAATAAGATAACTAGACAATGACGAACAATGTATGACGTATTGTTGGGAATATACTGTGTAACCTAAAAATTTTATTTTTTATTTATTTATTTTTTCTTATTTGTTTGCATTGTGTGTTATCTTAAATTATTATTCACTTATCTTGAATCTGTTAGGATTAACATTTTAATTATTATTATTATTATTATCATCATCATTAGTAGTATTTTAATACCTGCCATGTGTTCATTATATTTTTGTGTTGGATACTGTTGATGGAAGGGGGGTAAAGGGAAAAAAGGGGGAAGAAAAAAACTAAATAAACATATGTTTAAAAAAAATAAATGTCCTCAGGTCAAACACTGTCAGCATTTAGACTCAGGGTAAAAACAAAGTCTAGAGTGTGCCCCCTGGTGTGTGTGGGGCCAGAATCATGGTGGGTAAAGCTGAAGGAGTCCATAAGGCTGGAGAAATTCATGGCAAAATGATCAGAGGGATCATCAACATGGATGTTAAAATCACCAACAATCACCAGTCTGGACAGCCTCACAGTGGAGGATAGAAAGTCACTAAACTCCTGAAGGAAAGAACTGTTTGGACCAGGTGGACGATGGACCACAGCACAGTAGAACAGTTCCTTTCTCCCGACTTTAATCAGCTGCAGTTCAAAGGAAGCAAAGTGACCAGAGATTGTAGAGCTACATGAAAGATGGTCTCTGAAAACAACAGCTAGGCCTCCACTACGACCAGAACCCCGGGGCTGGCTAAGAAAAGAACAACCACTCGGGCAGAGTTCAATCAGACCAGAATAATCAGATGATTACTGCCAAACTTCAGGTGTCAGCAGCAGCCCGAGCATCTGGGATTGAGATCTTTGCCATGGGTGTAGACAGAGCCGATATGACGTCCCTCCGGCTGATGGCCTGGTAATTCCAACCAGACACTGAGACAGAGGTGAGAGAGAAAGGAAGAAACAGGTGGTGGTGGTGGTGGTGGGGGGGGGGTGGGGGGGTGGGGGGTCCACGAAAATAAACAATCGATGATGAACAAGAGTCTGCTTCTAGACCTGCAGAAAAGGGACACACAACAATACAAGAGGAGCAAGCTATCACTGCGTCAACTTGTTGAGGAAATATAAAATCAACATTATTTTACTGAACAATCACATGTTAATAAATCACAGTGCATTTAGTGCCAACCATAGCCTTAAGACATGTATTGAACGTGCCCATGTCCATACTTATGAGAGTGCCATGTGAGCACCTGTGTGTGTACACGCACTTGTATATGTAAGGTTTCTCCATAGAAGCGTCCAATAGAGAGGGTGAGGGGCCACAGATCTGCCCCCCAAAGATGTGTAGGAGATGGAAGGAGCTCCGAGTCTCAGAGATCCAGGGGCTGCCCCAGAGCGCAGGGAACCCAGGGAGACTGTAACCAGAAAAGCCCCAGCCCCCCTTGAGAGGCACAGAGGATTACCCCAGGAGGGCCACAACCAGCAGTCGACAGAGTCCCGGGAGATATCAGCGGCGAGCCCACAGGCCCGCCCGCAGCCTCCCACCCCCTAGCCGGCCGAGCCCGGGACCCAGCGACCCGGGATCCAGGGGCGACAAGCCCCGCCGGGAACCCAGCAGAGCCCAGGGATCCAGATCCCACCAGGCATCCACCGTCATTAATCAGGCAGACGCCAAAAATCTTAAACCCCCTGACCCGGGAGCCACGAACACTCAGGCAGACCAAGGCACCACACTCCACACCAGATGTGGCAGGGGAAGGGGAGGCGAATATGTATAGCATCAAAAGAAGTCCCAGGAGACGGGAGGAGTCAAAGGCCCCACCTGACATATACAGTCATACACAGACACAGTGAGTACGTTTACATGCAGCCAATATCCGGGTTATGATCGGGTTAAGGTGGGCATTCGGGTTTCTGAGTTGATCAGAATAACCCGTTTACAAGCACAAATAGAAAGAGTTACCCCTAACTTGCATAACCCGATGTAAATGCGGACGTTGGGGTAGCGTCAGGACGTGTGGACTATGCGTCATTTCCGGTTCTTCTCGTTCCGGTATCCGTGAAAACAACAACATTTTTCCCAGTTCAGAAGAGATAGCGACCGCGTTTGTTTGCCCTTTAGTTTCCTCGTCACTCCGAAAGTGTGGTGCTGTGCTGCGACTCGCCATTTTGCTCCGAACTTGTTGTTTACTTCCGGAGTTCTGGCACATACAAGACGTCTCGCTACTCAAAAGACCAAGATTCCTTGCGAACAGAGCATGCGCAGAACACACTCTTTGATGGGGATATCCCGGTATGCGTTTACACGACCAAACATTCGGGTTAGAAAAGGGTTACCCCAGGTGTAGTAACCGGGTTTTTAAAAACCCGGTTATGAGCATATCCGGGTTTCTGGCGGTGTTTACACGGACCTGCGGAACTGGGTTATTGTGAATATTCGGGTTTTAAAAGGGTTACTGGCTGCATGTAAACGCACTGAGTCACACACTCCTTCCCTCATGCTCACACACACACATACAACCAGAGACTTACAAAAATGAACGCCAGACACCCGCTCATGCTCCCCATCCACACCCTATTCACTCTGGTCCCGGTACTGCTGCACAAAGGGTACAACCATCACCCGTTCTCAGAGTTCGACCCTTTCTGCTGGGGTGCTGATGAGCAGGCTCCCCCGCCCAACGCCGAGCAAAGCAACCCACCACCCCAGACCCCAACCAGACGGCCAGATCCCCCTCCTGGCCTTCAGCCCCGGAATGCCAAGCGACAACAGAGGTGTGCTAAGACCCCTAGTCTCCCTCCGCCTGCTCCACTACAGTGTTGGTGCGTGTTGATGAGGTGTATTCATGGCTGTGGTGAGTGGGCAGTGCAGGCATTTTCTGGCCTGCGCCAGCTGATGCCACCACACCACCCCTCTTCCCCCCACAGCCCTCAGTGTCTAAGTGAAGAGCGCACAAGTCTCCATCAAATACCAAGGAGATGCCATGTCCCCACTGCTGTCCTGCAGAGGTCAGATCCCCGTCTATCAAATAATCAACACGGCTGGCCGTGGATAGCACCTTCTCTACATGGAAGAGCTCGCTCTTGTCATCCATATAGAGGAGTTTTCCTCTTTAGGTGTTTGAATCGCTCTTAGTCCGACCGCCTACCTGAGGCCATGCTGCCATGGAGACCCTAACAGGGACTGATGGCCCAGACAACACAGCTTCCAGGAACTTGGAGGTCCTCAAACCCTCCCACCACGATAAGGTGGCGATTCTGCGGGAGGGATGGTTTTTTTTTTTGGTGTGTTATTTTATTGTTTTTTTTGTGTTTTTTATAAATAGTTTTTTTTATTTTAATTTTATTTGATAGAAAATACACAAGTTTTATACAAATGTTTTTGTTCTTGCTTCTATTTTTTTCTACTTGCTAGTGAAATCTAAACAGCTTCTCGGTTCCAAGTCACCAAGTGAGCGTAAACCTAAAAAAGCACCTGTAGAACATGTGTGCATCTACTATTTTTTTTAGAGATTTTATTTTCTTGACTTCCTAAGCTAAAAAAAATTAATTTTCTTCTTAAACATACCCCACCTCTTCTTCAGTCCCTTCGGGTGTTTTCCAGGTGTGACTGACGCTTTAGTCTCGCTTACCTGTGAGGGCGCTGGTTCAGTCTCTCTGCCAGGAACCAGAGAACTCCGAGCTTTGGCTCCTGTGATCGAGGTTCCACTTTTATTTACTCCTGAACTCTTTCCTGTAGTAACTGATGATTTTTCTTTAACCTTACATCCATTATTTTTCCTCTGACGATGCGGGGTTGGCTCGTACGAGATCCCGGAGGACGTGCTTGGAAGAGCTTCATTCACACTTGTCTTCTCATATGAAGATCTTCCGTCTTCATCCTCACCTGAACTCACGTTTTCAACGTTGCTTTCTTCTCTTCTCTGAGATGTTTTACATTTTTTTGCAACATCCCACAACACTTGAACTGCATTTGTATCTAATCCAAACCCATTGGCTACTCCTTCTATAATATCTGACCAATTTATGTCTACATCAGCCTCATCCAGTTCCTTTCCTGAGCTGGACGGCGAGCTAGCAGGAGCCACGTTGTCACAGACCAGATCCTCTAGACCAAGCTCCAACAAAAGTTTGTCAAATTCATTTAGCCTCTTTACCTCAGCCTGCCCACGTGTAAGTCCATCTTTCTCACTCAGTTCCTCATCTGAGTCTGAAGATCTTCCGTCTTTCTCACTCAGTTCCTCATCTTGTGAAGCTAAAGGTGCTTCAGATCCATCCTCCAAGATTCCCAGTGACTCATCGTGAGGAGAGGACGAGCTAGCAGGAGCCACGTTGTCACAGACCAGATCCTCTAGACCAAGCTCCAACAAAAGTTTGTCAAATTCATTTAGCCTCTTAACCTCAGCCTGCCCACGTGTAAGTCCATCTTTCTCACTCAGTTTCTCATCTGAGTTTGAAGATCTTCCGACTTCATCCTCACCTGAACTTACGTTTTCAACGATGCTTTCTTCTCTTCTCTGAGATGTTTTACATTTTTTTGCAACATCCCACAACACTTGAACTGCATTTGTATCTAATCCAAACCCATTGGCTACTCCTTCTATAATATCTGACCAATTTATGTCTACATCAGCCTCATCCAGTTCCTTTCCTGAGCTGGACGGCGAGCTAGCAGGAGCCACGTTGTCACAGACCAGATCCTCTAGACCAAGCTCCAACAAAAGTTTGTCAAATTCATTTAGCCTCTTTACCTCAGCCTGCCCACGTGTAAGTCCATCTTTCTCACTCAGTTCCTCATCTGAGTCTGAAGATCTTCCATCTTCCTCACTCAGTTCCTCATCTGAGTCTGAAGATCTTCCGTCTTTCTCACTCAGTTCCTCATCTGAGTCTGAAGATCTTCCGTCTTTCTCACTCAGTTCCTCATCTGAGTCTGAAGATCTTCCGTCTTTCTCACTCAGTTCCTCATCTGAATTTAAAGATCTTCCGTCTTCATCCTCACCTGAACTTACGTTTTCAACGATGCTTTCTTCTCTTCTCTGAGATGTTTTACATTTCTTTACAAAATCCCACAACTTTTGAACTTCATTTGAAGCTAATTCTAACCCTTTGGCTAATCCTTCTTCAATATCTGACCGTGTTATGTCCACATCAACCTCATCACCTGAGCTTAAAGATCTTCCATCTTTCTTGCTCAGTTCCTCATCTGAGTCTAAAGGTCTTCCGTCTTCATCCCCACCTGAACTTACGTTTTCAACGATTCTTTCTTCCCGTCTCTGAGATGGTTCACATTTGTTTATTAAATCCCAAAACTTTTGAACTTCATTTGAAGCTAATTCTAACCCTTCTGCTAATCCTTCTTCAATATCTGACCGTGTTATGTCCACATCAACCTCATCACCTGAGCTTAAAGATCTTCCATCTTTCTCACTCAGTTCCTCATCTTGTGAAGCTAAAGGTGCTTCAGATCCATCCTCCAAGATTCCCAGTGACTCATCTTGAGGAGAGGACGAGCTAGCAGGAGCCACGTTGTCACAGACCAGATCCTCTAGACCAAGCTCCAACAAAAGTTCATCAAATGCATTTAGCCTCTTTACCTCAGCCTGCCCACTTGCAAGGCCACTTGTGTCTTCAGACAATAAATCCACATCTTCTACATCGGAAGAGACAGACCTGGAATCACTGCTTGCTTGTGAAGCTAAAGGTGCTTCAGATCCATCCTCCAAGATTCCCAGTGACTCATTTTGAGGAGAGGACGAGCTAGCAGGAGCCACGTTGTCACAGACCAGATCCTCTAGACCAAGCTCCAACAAAAGTTCATCAAATGCATTTAGCCTCTTTACCTCAGCCCGCCCACTTGCAAGGCCACTTGTGTCTTCAGACAATAAATCCACATCTTCTACATCGAAAGAGACAGACCTGGAATCACTGCTTGCTTGTGAAGCTAAAGGTGTTTCAGATCCATCCTCCAAGAATCCCAGTGACTCATCGTGAGGAGAGGACGAGCTAGCAGGAGCCACGTTGTCACAGACCAGATCCTCTAGACCAAGCTCCAACAAAAGTTTGGCTTCCATTTCATCTAGTCTCTTTAGCTCAGCCTCCTCACTTGTAAGGCCACTTGTGTCTTCAGGCGATAAATCCACATCGACCTCAAAAACGGAGCTAATTGTCTCACCTGCATCAGAATCATCAGGCTCGTGATTAAAGCTGTCCTCCGTAACCAAAGAGGTTTCCTCTTCATCATCATTTAAAACATCCTGTGTTTCATCCTCACCATCAGAGTGACAAGAGCCGGGCGACCAGCCAGGAGAAGAATTACCTTCGTCTGGTTTCTGCTCTGAAACGAACGTTTCAGCCGCAGGGCTCACAGACGTCGAGTCTTCAGCGTGACTTTCGTCTTCAGGCAATGAATCGTCGTCTTCTTGTTCGGAGCAACTAGTTTCATCTTCATCATAACTTTCAAAGCTGTCGGAGAGCAAATCATAGTTTTTCTCTGAATCTGTGTCGCCCTCACTCAGTTCTTCTTCTGAAAAAATGGATGTTTCATCATCTATGTCCTCCAATTCTTCATCGGTAGGAGACTTTTCCTCATTTTCTTCTAAAGAAAGTGATTTTTCGTCTCTTTCCTCACAGTTCTCCTCTATAATTGTGGAAAGACCAATCTGATCGTCATCCTGATTCCCCCAAATAATCTTAGTCTGAGACAGACCAACGTCCTGCCCCCATTCGGTATCAGGATTAGAACCGCTGAGAGGAGCTCCATTTTCACAATTTAGCTCCCTCACATCTGTTTCCAACCCGAGTTTGCAACCCATTCCTTCGTCCATATAAGGCAAGTCGCTGTCATCGCAGGGCAACGAGTCAAGGTCGTTTTCTGGCCCAGACCAGGTCTCATCTGCATCATGAAGCATTTCAGAGCCGTCGAACACGTAATCGCCATCTTCTGCTGAAACCGGAGCTGTTTTTGCTTCTCCTTCCATAAAAGCCTCTAATTCTGTAAAAATGGGTGACGTTTCCAGCTTTTGACCTAAAGAGAGCGAGTTTTCATCGTTCTCATCGAAAAGCTCCTCTGTAGTTGCAGAACAGTCGCCCTCACATAAATCCTTTGCTGAAGACAAATCGTCGGACTGAATTTGTCCAAAATCTTCCTTAAAAGTGAAAAATGCGTCGGTATCTGGTTTGTCCCAGGAGAGGTCGTCTTCTGAATGAAATAACGACAGATCACCTCCAGCGGACTTTACAGACGAGGAATAACTCGTCTCTTCTGATGCTAAACAGTTTCCTGACGTAACGCCGTCGTCCTGAGAAGCCGACACATCTTGAAAAGAAGAGTGGAGAAAAGCAGCTTCTGGACTAAAGGAATATCCGTCATCTTCACCAGACGTCGCAGACAAGTCGTCAAAGCGTTGTTCAGAAAAGTCCTGAGCAGAGATCGGTATTTCTGCTGCCTGGTCTCCGAACGCCGTCTCTAAAACTGCAGACAACTGTTTTTCTCTGAAAACCACAAACATTTCCTCATTTCCAGTCAAGTCTTCGCTGGGAGACCTCGAGCCAGATTCTCTAAATTCAAACACATCCAAGTCTGACGTACTTACTTGATCTGACGTAAAATCAGAAAATGGTTTTTCAGTCCGTGGTTCTGTGTCTTCATGGGCCACAGAGACGCTTGTCTGGCGGCCAGAATCCTTCTCTTCATGGAAAACCGATGGTTCGACATCTCTGAGTAGACCAGTTTCTAATTCCAGTCCAAAACCACCGTTGCTTTCATATTCTGGTTCCTCTAAAGTGGATGAACCGTCTTCTGTTTCCCCGTAAGGATACTCAACATCAGTTCTGTTTGCTTTCAGAGAGAGAGAATTCACCCCTTCATCGTCTGTAATCAAAGGTTCGACGTCTCTGAGTCGACTAGTTTCTAATTCCTGTCCAAAACCACCGTTGCTTTCATATTCTGGTTCCTCTAAAGTGGATGAACCGTCTTTTGTTTCTCTGTAAGAATATTCAACATTCGCTTTCAGAGAGAGAGAATTCACCCCTTCATCGTCTGTAATCAAAGGTTCGACGTCTCTGAGTCGACTAGTTTCTAATTCCTGTCCAAAACCACCGTTGCTTTCATATTCTGGTTCCTCTAAAGTGGATGAACCGTCTTTTGTTTCTCTGTAAGAATATTCAACATTCGCTTTCAGAGAGAGAGAATTCACCCCTTCATCGTCTGTAATCAAAGGTTCGACGTCTCTGAGTCGACTAGTTTCTAATTCCTGTCCAAAACCACCGTTGCTTTCATATTCTGGTTCCTCTAAAGTGGATGAACCGTCTTTTGTTTCTCTGTAAGAATATTCAACATTCGCTTTCAGAGAGAGAGAATTCACCCCTTCATCGTCTGTAATCAAAGGTTCGACGTCTCTGAGTCGACTAGTTTCTAATTCCTGTCCAAAACCACCGTTGCTTTCATATTCTGGTTCCTCTAAAGTGGATGAACCGTCTTTTGTTTCTCTGTAAGAATATTCAACATTCGCTTTCAGAGAGACAGAATTCATCCCTTCGTTATCTGTAATCGATGGTTTGACGTCTCTGTAAAGACAAGCTGGTTCTTTGAGTTCAGGGCTATTAAATTCAGACTCCGGTTTTCCCAAAGTGGATGAAACGTCTTTTAATTCTCTGTAAGAATATTCAACATTTGCTTTCAGAGAGACAGAATTCATCCCTTCATCGTCTGTAATCAAAGGTTCGACATCTCTGAGTCGACCAGTTGACATTTCGGGTCCAGGGCTATTAAAATCAGACTCTGATTGTTCTGTAGAGGATAAATCCTCTTTTTCTGCGTCTCTATGAAAATATCCATAAGCGTTTCTAACCGCTTTAGTAATTAGAGCACCTGCTACGAACCCAGTAACAACAAACATGACTGTACGGGTCGTTAAGAGGTTACCGAATCCACGCATCCTTCCTGCGAAGCTCTGCTCGACTGACTGATGAAAGGGTTCTAGCGCGCTATTTATAGGCTGGCACGATGACGTCACAAAGGGACGTGATCAAAGGGTGGAGAGGAGCACGCAGACGCAGTCAGCAAGCGTCACGTGCTTCAGCCTTTGTGAGATCGTCGTACACGTGACTCCATTTGCTTTATAAGCTTTAAGGAATCACGTGTTAACCTCAGATTGTTTCATGGATTTTTTTTTACCTTAAGCAACCGAATGACTGGTGGTTACATGCGCACATTACTGTTAATTTAGCATTTTTATTAGATCTTATAACTTCCTCTTGAGCATAAAGTGGGTGTGAAATATTAAAAGCGGGATATTTAGGTTAATAAAATAGAACTGAAGTGTTTTCAGTGTGCATTTGTTTGGGTTAGGGTGGAATGAACAGGGACGTTTTCTCAGAACACCGGTGATGAAGATTGTTGAGCAGGTGGCAGTGTGCCTAGGATGGGAGGCTTGACGCCCTCCTTAGGTAGCGAGGGCTGGGAGTAGTTGGGTGCCAAGACCTCGCCGACATCCGCCGCCACAGACCCTGGCAGCCGGACCTATGAGGCGGATTTACCCGCCGTCCTCGCAAGCTGCACCCCGGGGCGTTGGACCGTGTCGGAAGCTCAGACCCCGGGGAGGGGGTCGCATCAACTGGGACAGCTAAGTACCGCTGATTATTATTGCCGGTGTAAATAAAGGATCTTTTGGATAAGTTGTTGCCTACTGGTGCTGTTTTCGGGTTCTGGCTGGAGGGCAAGATATTCAGCCCGTGCTCCCACTGAAACTTAAATTACATCTGTAAACTTTTCCGAATGGACTGATCTAAACGTGCTGAATGTTAATGAACTGAATGATAGAAAATGTGCATTGAGATGTTTGAAAAGATAAGCATTGGTTGTTTGAGAGCCAATAAGATTCAGCGGAAAATATAGCCGCTAACAGGAAACCAGAGCTATAGAAAGCGAGAGTAGCGGCACGCTTTGAACTCGCCGACTCACGGTCACGTGGTTCATGGAGCTCTTAATAGTTCCAAACATCCCAGCGCCGTAAGTCAGTTTGAACGGCGTATGGTGGGACAAATCACAAAAACTGAATATCGGACGAGTGAGCACATTTCCCCTGGCGATTTTTGGTAATTATTAAATATTATATATTATGTCCTAATCCATTCACAAAGCAGCCTATTTATTTTTCCCGAGCATTTGTAGGAAGACAGACACGTGACTGTTCTACATTACAGGAACACGACAGTCCTAACACACTGTAGAACACATTTAGACCACATACATTACTTTAATATACTAAAGCAATAAATTTGATGTAGTAATGCAACACACTGCTCTAATATAAGCATATTTAATAACTTTAAGTCCTACAAGAAGCCCTAAACTCGACTTGTAATATCCATTTGTGTTTATTGAAAGCTAGAATTCTGCTCCAGCTTACCTTGAAGAAAACATGTAGCTGTTTTTGCTTTGAATGATGATCTATTATGTTCAGTAGAATACATTTTACAGTCATTACTTTATATTTTTATGTGGACAGTACATGCATCTATAACCCAGTTTATCTGGCTTCTATAGCCTGACTAATAGCAACTAATTAAAAATAACATTTCAATAAAACTGTCAAACACAGTAGATAAAAAAGTGCCAAACTTGTACAACATGTATAATAGCATTTTTAATAAAGCATTTTACCAACATTATGTTTAGTCATATGCACAAATAAGCTGAATCATTAATTATGAGCAATGTACTCAAGACCTAATGAAACACTTTTGAATAACTTTATTTTGATTATTATTAAAATAACATTTTTCATGGGTTAAAATTTGAAATTGCAAATTTTAGGGTTGGATAAAAATTTAAAATCTTATTTTACATCTCTATATTTTTGGTTTTGTTCAATATTTCTATATGTACAAAAACTGTATTTTAATAATACCTTTTATAGGTTGATTATCTTACCGTGGAGGCAAGGAGGGAGATCTGGCCATCTGGTTGGGGTGGTGGGTTGCTGTGCTCAGTGTTGGGCGGGGGAGCCTGCTCATCAGCACCCGAGCAGAAAGGGTCAGACTCTGGGAACCGGTGATGGTTGTACCCCATGTGCAGCAGTACCGGGACCAGAGTGAATAGGGTGTGGATGGGGAGCATGAGTGGGTGTCCGGCGTTCATTTTTGTAAGTCTTTGGTTGTATGTGTGAGTGTGTGTGTGAGCATGAGGGAGGGAGTGTGTGACTGTGTTTGTGTATGACTGTATATGTCAGGTGGGGCCTTTGACTCCTCCCCTCTCCTGGGACTTCTTTTGATGATATACATCTTCGTCATTTTTAATATTAGATGTGAATATTTAGATTAGTTTATGGATCAGTAATTTTTCCTTTGCATTTGTAGATTTATTGATAGTTATTGGGGTGTCCAATTATATCCTTGTATCTGAGTCTTAATATTTATGTTTACATTTAAATATTTAGATGCAGATTTACATATTTAAAATATTTACATTTAGAAATTTGCTTCATTTAATTCGATTTGATTCTAAACATTTACGTTTACCTTTTTAAATTTAAAATAAACTGTGAATTATTGATGTTAGGTTTTTCCTGCCATACTATCCAATCGGTGTGCCGGATGACATGCATGTGCTTTTGCAGCAGCAGAGCTCTAACAGCTTGAACAGCAGCAAAGACCCTAACAGCTTCCATCTGTCTGGAGTCAAATTCACGCCGAGTGACTCAGTGTTTTCAGATCCGAGCTTCTGGGGAACTAAAGAGGGGAGGAAATGCAAACCTTCAGGAGTTTTAGGATAAAAACAATCACAAAATCCTTCCACACAAGCTTTAGGTAAAGGTCACATCAGTCTCACACAGCTGGACAAAAGCTACATCCAGCCGTTGAATGATTTTGCTCTAATCTCCTCGTGCTTCTGCGGTTACTAACACAACCGGTTTAAATGTACATTAAAGGGCAAAGCTGGACTTGCAGGGAAAACCTTCCTCTGCATGTATGACAGCCACTTGAGGGCATGTGCGAGGATTTGGAGCTCTCCTGAGGCCACGCAGTTCTGGAGGTTTTAATGAGGTCTGGAATTCCACGAATTCCCTTCAAATCTGTTTATACGGAGATGTTCCCTGGAAACAATCTGTCATCCAAAGTCATAAAAAAATGTAGTCAGATAGGGAATGACTCCCTCCAGCCTTATCTTTAGACTTGGATATAGCGAGCTTCAGGAAAATGTGGGTGTTTAAAGGTGAAATTCTTAAGAATTTTACTGTGAAATAATCATAAAACAGTCTAACGTCTCTGTTACACTGAAAGATTTCCTTCTCAGGCAACTGCGGGGTTATCAGTCTTTCTCCTTGTTGAAAAACCCAGAAACCACGTAGTTACTGTTTACAACCAGTGAGGTTGCTGAATCTGCAGCGAGCTAATGCAGCAGCATTTGTACTTCTACACCAGCAGGGAAAAAGCTCAGAGTCGTTTAAAAAAACCAAAGCCAGTAAACAGGAGCGACCCAGAAGGGATTTCTTGTACCTCCAAGAAGCCACGGCACCTTTGCGTTTTACTTTATAATCAGGTGAAGCAGGCTAGAAGCTAACTTTGTGCTAATGATGCTAACAGTGAATTAGAAACAAATAGTCTGCTCTAAAAATATCTCAAGCTACGTTTTCAATGACCAACAACCGGACGTTACAGTGAAATATGTGTGTATGACGTGAATAATGAGTCAATCGTGGCATTTAGTCTCTTTGTTGAGTTGTTCTGCAAACAACCACACTTCCTGATATGGCAGAAACGTACTACTGTAATAAGTGTAGTAAGTGCGCCCTACCATAAAGAGTGCCAAGACCAGATACAATGTATTTTTATACTTCTGAACTTACCGTGTATGACTCGTCTTTGCTTGTCATCTAGAATCTTCTGTGCTGATCCGCAACTGCCACGAAACTCACAGCACGAGAGTGAAAAAGTCATATTTGCACTTACAAAATGGACTGCAGTACCCTCACTTGACCACAAGATGCCAGTCTTACAAATTTCACCTTTACGCCGGGGACACACTGGCCGCGGAAGCGCCGCGAAAATGTGACCGCCTTCATTCGGCGCCCTTGTTAAGCTATTCTATAGACCACATGGGCCGCCGAAGCGCCGCGAATCACCTCGCGCGCCGGCGCTCCAACCCGCGCCGTGCAGCGATCATTTCGGCGTTGGCTCTATTTTTTTCGCGAGCCGCGGGTGAAACGCGTAAATTCTGGCAGGAAGTCAAACGTAGGCATAAGAGGCAGGCCGGTAAAGTTAACAAAATAAAGCATTTCAAAATAAAATTCCGCAATAGTCAAATGTGTTCGTAATCAGACACTGCAGAAAAACCACACAAACACGCACACACATACACACACATCGAACTTGTGTGCGTGTGTGACCACGTGAAGGGGGGTGTGGTTTTGGGTGTCTTTTCACCGGAGCAAACAGGACAGAGAGGCAGAAAGTCTGAGGCAAGCAGTTAAGATGGATGACTTTAAATTAATTATGGAAGGTGAGAAACACAAGGAGCTGTACGACCCCCGAAAAACACGATTATTTACGTACCCATTTCGGAAGAAACTGCTAGGATACAGCTGCAGAATTGGAGCGGGTTCCAAGAGATTCAACTGGCAGAAACAACTGGTTCATACCATTGGTCACACACACGCACACGCGCACACACACGCACACACGTACAAACACTCAAACGTAGAGGAAAAGAGCTGAGAAAAGGCAGAGAGGAAATGGAGGACACCAAGTGTTTAAAAGAAAAACTACAGCTGAGCCGAGACGCGCCTCGACTGGGGCGCGTCTGATCTGAACTGAGGAGCGGCGAGCAGCGGCCGAATTTCGTGAGCGATTCGCTTCTCGGCGCTTCCGCGGCCAGTGTGTCCCCGGCGTTAATCCTTATTACCTTTAAATTTTCTAACGTTTTTAATGTTTGAGCACAAAAACTGCAGTAAAGACATATAAGGGTTAATTGACAAGTTGGGAAGTATTTGAACAAAGATGAAAGGGTTTTGGTGAAAATTCAACAACAAATCTTTTGATCGGCACAGAAAACGGCAAACATCTTATTTCTACCTAACAAACAGTTCTCTATGAGATTATTCGATGAACTCAAACTCTGAAATAGTCCGACATTTCTCCCAACAGATTACAGGTATTTTTTAGAGCATTTTTTGAATTTTCAGGCATTTCTGCTGTTTTGATCGACCACTCTCACCAGAAGTGTTGCTGGATGCCCAATCATCTGTTTTATTGGCCTAAAGTCTCAAAGTGAAAACAAAGTTAGCAACAGCCTGTGAGCAGTTAAAGCCAGAGAAGGAGATTTCTGCCAGGACTTGGTGAACGAACCATTGTTTAAAGTTTAACGTGGGGTCCGGACTCGTTAAACTCCAGAAATACGACTTAAACTGATGTTTGTGAGTAATAAACAGCATCTGCTTGATGTTACTGCTTTAGCTGCTCATTGGCGGGTTTTAGAAAACTAATCAAGCCAAAAAAGTTTGTGTGGAATAAGTTTTTATGAAGTTGTGATGATGTGGAATGAAGTAGCCTGGAGGATGATCAGACTCATGAGAGTTGATTTTAAACCAAAACGTAAACTTTTGCCCATCAGAAACAAACACTTTTGTCTGAACGTGCACTTTTACACTAAACTCACTTAAACGTGGACAAACGTTAATAACTTCATTTGTTCAACCCTATTACGAGAGATTTTGGTTTTATAAAGAGCTTCTTATTGAGTAGTATATGTAAAACAATCTGTTACTTTTTAATCTTTTATTTAAAAGAATATCAGTCAATCAACTTTTTTTTATATAGCACTTTATCCTACAGTACATGCAACTCAAAGTGCTTAACAAATTAAAAAGGCCCCGCACACCCACATTCCCTCCCATCCCCAGAATTATTATTATTATTATTATTATTATTATTATTATTGTTTGTGCGTCCTGTCTGGCTGTGAGGGAAACAGAATTGATGTCTGAATGCTGGTGACAAGCCTTACACATTTACTCTCAGGTGGAGCATCAAAGCATCTGCTTTTAATGTCACGCCTGATACTTTATTGTTATTGTTTTTGAATGCTTTGTAATTCCGACCAGACACGGAGACAGAGGTGAAAGAGAAAGGAAGGGGGGGGGTGTTCACAAAAATAAACAATAATGAACAAGAGTCTGCATCTAGACCTGCAGATAGAGAGAAGAAAAAAAAGCAGAAAAACACAAAAAAGGGACACAACAAGATCGTTATCACTGCATCAACTTAATGAAGAAATATATAATCAACCTAGTTTAACTGAACAATCACACGATAATAAATCACAGTGCATTAAGTGCCCACCATAGCCTTAAGACCTGTGTTGAACGTGCCCAAGTCCATACTTTTGAGAGCACCATGTGAGCACCTGTGTGTGTACACGCGCTTGTTTATGTAAGGTTTCTCTATAGGAGCGTCCAATAGAGAGTGTGAGGGACCACAGATCTGCCCCCCAAAGATGTGCAGGAGACGGAGGGAGCTCCAGGTCCCAGAGATCCAGGAGCTGCCCCAGAGCACAGGAACTCCAGGGAGACTGCAACCAGAAAAGCCCCCGCCCCCCTCGAGAGGCACAGAGGATCACCCCGGGGGGCCACAACCAGCAGTCGGCAGAGTCCCGGGAGATATCGGCGGCATGCCCACAGGCCCGTCTGCAGCCTCCCACCCCCTAGCTGGCTGAGCCTGGGACCCAATGACCCAGGACCCAGGGGCGACCACCCCCGCTGGGGACCCAGCAGAGCCCAGGGACCCAGACACCACAAGACAGCCACAGAGATTAGTCAGGCAGATGCCCAAAATCTTAAACTCCCTGACCCAGGAGCCACGACCCAGGCAGACCAAGGAACCTGTGTGGGGGTGGCAGGCCTTGTGGGGGAATCTGGGCGGGGCCTTGGAGGTCGGGTCCTGACATGTATGCTGCCGGGGAGAAGGGAGGAACATGCAGCAGTGCCTGACTCAGGTTCAGGGGCCTCGGGTAAACCTTGGCTCCTCTGCTGTCCCATCACAGGGGAGGGGGAAGTCCAGGAGGGGGAGGACCCAACCTTACCTGGATGTCCTATGACTTTTATAGTCCAGAAGTTGTGCAAATGCAGGGATGGGCGTAAATATTCTGCTGGGGTGGGGCTGGGTTGGTGCCCTCGGACACCGTGAGGCTCAGTGATGCTGCTGCTTTGGGCCCTGGCAGGATGGGCTGGGTCTCCATGCTCTGGGTGGCATTTTGACAACAGAGGTGCCTATTGGGCCAGTGGGGGAGCTGGCTCCCAGGAGGGCTAAGCCCAACCAGCCATTTCTCCCCATCCCCACACATTTCTCTCCTCCTGCTCTGTCACATCATCACAAAAACATGCACATAGGACCTTGGGGGGTGGACAAGTCAAGGAGTGCGGGTATGGACCCCATTTCCGAATTCCTGTGGTAACCTGCCCCCCAATTTTATCTGCAACTTAAACACTTCCACCAACGACATGCCACGCAAATACACACTTGGGGCCTTGGGAGTGAGCACGTCCAACGGCATTTGGCAGGGGGATTTCTCATCCAAGTGCTGGTGCCCACTTCCAATTTTAAACTGCACTTAGACACTGAGGGCTGTGGGTGCAAATGGGGTGCTGTGGTGGCATCACCTGGCATAGGCCAGACGATGACTGCACGTACCGCTCACCACAGCCATGGAATACACCTCATCAACACTCATTAACACCATATTGGAGCCGGGGGAGGGAGACTAGGGGTCTTAGCACACCTCTGTTGTTGCTTGGCTTCCTTGGGCTGGAGGCTAGGAGGGAGATCCAGCCATCCGGTTGGGGTCTGGGGTGGTGGATTGCTGTGCTCAGCGTTGGGCGGGGAAGCCTGCTCATCAGCACCCCAGCAGAAATGGTTGAACTCTGGGAATCGATAATGGTTGTACCCCATGTGCCGCAGTACCGGGACCAGAGTGAATAGGGTGTGTATAGGGAGCATGAGTGGGTGTCCGGCGTGCATTTTTGTAAATCTTTGGTTGTATGTGTGTGTGTGAGCATGAGGGAGGGAGTGTGTGACTGTGTTTGTGTATGACCGTATATGTCAGGTGGGGCCTTTGACTCCTCCCTTCTCCTGGGACTTCTTTTGGTGATGTAGATCTTCGTCTCCCCCCCACACCTGGTGTGGAGTGCGGTGCCATCCCCAGAATTTTAAAAACAGTCTGACAATAAAAACCCCTTCACAACACTAATCCTCCGGCACACACACACACACACACACACACACACACACACACACACACACACACACACACACACACACACACACACACACACACACACACACACACACACACACACACACACACACACATGCATGCATGCCCCCTTCCCCATGGTAAAAAACACGATTGACTGAGATCAGATGAGCCAGACCAGCTAAGATAAGGATAAGGAAACACCATCAGGGGAGCCATCCGCCCCGGCAGCAGCAGATCCACAGGAGCAGCCGAGGCACTGACACAGGGCGCCCAGGGCAGGGAGGGCAGAGACTCCCACCACCACCCAGGCACACCTGGAAAGCACCCAGGCCGCCACAGCTGACCACCGCCGCTGGGGCAGAGGGCTCCCACAGAGGAAGCACTGGAAAAAGGTTAAATTAGGATTAAAATATAAAATCATGAGAGCTAAAATGAGAATTGTAATATAAAAAGTTATATAGATATTAAAATAATGTGGATCGTGAATCATGGCAAAAAAACTGTTTAAAAAGCACGTAAAGAAAGAATACATTACATCAATAAAATAAATAGATAAATAAATAACCTAAGTAATTAAATAATTTAAAAAGTGATAGTATTCAGTTAAAAGCTAAGCTAAAAAGATGAGTCTTGAGCCTGTTTCTAAAAACACGAACGTTCTCACAGAACAGAAATGATCTGTAACCTTCCCCAGATTCGTGCCTCCAGACAATCTGAATGAAAAGTGGACACAGTCTGGTTTCCACGGCTTCCACACGGGTCAAAAATCAGAGCATTCAGGCTGCTGCGGCGCTCCGGAATGCAGATTCCCGTGGAGTTATAGAAATAAAGCCAGACAGGAAGTGAGACGTGGGTTATTTCAAAATAAAACTGTGCAGCATCATTTATGCCAGCTTTAGTTTTGTTATTAATGAGGGGGACATCATGATAGTTCAGGTTATTTTTACAGGTATATTTTTAAGCATATGATGTAAAATATCTTTTCATTTGGTGCTCTTGTTGTGGGAGAGGACTTCTGGAAACGGAGACCGGACCGACCCGTGCCGATTCAGGCTGACACGAGCTTAACCGTGGGACCAGACAGCTGCGTGCCTAACAAGTCATGTCCAACCAACTCAGTCTGCCACAGGTGGACTCCAGTTGAGCTGCAGAAACATCTGAAGGATTGACAGCGAACACGGGAAGCTTTGCGGTAAAAGCTGTGAATACGAAGCTGAGTGCGATTCCTGTGTGCGCCATTTAGAGGAAAAATTGAATTAACCCTCCCACTGTCTTTATAGGTGACCCTGCCAGGAAAGTTGACCACTGAGCAGGATTGATGGTTTATCCCTTGAGATCCACGTGGCAGGGGTGAGGTGGTGCTCACTCCTCACCCCTGCCACGTGGATCTCAAGGGATAAACCATCACTCCTGCTCAGTGGTCAACTTTCCTGGCTGGGTCACCTATAAAGACAGTGGGAGGGTTAAATTAATTTTGGAATTAGACAAACACAAGAAAATTTGGGTACTTTCTGCATTAACTCTGTAAACGCATTTGTATTTACCACAGATCCAAACAAACCTGGAAGTTGAAGTTGAGTTGGTTCCTTCCCAGGTGAGTTTGGTATTATTTCCTCTGTTCCCTAGTTTACTCAGTCTGTCATTTTGGTGACCCTCAGCTCCCTTAGTTAACTAGCTCACCTGCCTGGAATCAGATCCTGCACACCTGGTCCTTGTTCCTTCCTCCACACCACAGGTGCATTTAGGCTGCTTTACTGTCGTTTACTCTTGGTGTTCGTGCTCCGGGTGTTACCATCAGGACTAAATCTGCATTTTCTGAGGACATGACTGTGACAAGGTCTGTTACTTTCCAGGTTGACTTCTGTTGATTTGTGATTTTCTTGCTCTTGCAAGTTCCCACGTTCCCTTGTCTTACTTGGTAAAACGGCTGTGCACAGGTGCGCACGGGGGAGCTTTGGCCCTACATTTGGGTGAATCTGATCACAAAAGTTAATCACGGCAGCTCCTGCGTGATGTTGTGGCTTCACACTCATTTCTGCAGCTTCAGTTAAAAACGTTGGTTTGACTATGATTGTTGGAGCCACAAGCTAGCTTTTAAAGTCGGTCGCGGACTTCCGCCCCCGCCCGTCGGCTAGCGTGCCTCGGCTACGTCCATGGACGTGATTTCAGGAGAGGAACAAAAAGACATGAAGACAAATGAACAAGTTGTGCCACACACACACACACACACACACACACACACACACTTGGTTAAAGAGGGTCAGAAAGGATTCAGTCGGGGCTCTAGAGATAACCAAAGCCTTTGAACTCATCGCCTGTCTCCCGTCTTCCTCCTTCTGCCAGACGGCTGACTCATGCCTTCTCCATACCATCCCAACTTTATTTATAAAGCACATTTAAAAACGGCATGGCAGCCGACCAAAGTGCTGCACAGAATAAAAAGTAAAAACACAATATAAAACAATACACGGTCAATAAAAATACACATAGTAAAATAATAAAAGTCAGGGATTTAAAAAGTCGTAAAAGTGAGCCTTAAGTAGCGACGTGAACCGGAGGAGGGATGGTGCCAGCCTCACTGAAAGAGGAAGAGCATTCCAGAGTGTCGGAGCAGCATAGACAAAAGCACGCCGCCCCCGCGTTTTGTATTTCATTGTTGGAACGGGAAGCAGCAGGCAATCAGCAGATCTCAACGCTCGGTTTGGCACATAACGTGTCACAAGATCCGACAGGTAATCCAGTGTCGGTACAAGATCGGCTCAGGGTCCTTCGACTGCCGATGACGTCAAAGTACGGCAAACCCACTCGGACAAAATACACTCCACATCTATACTGTTGGAAAGAATTAAGCAGTTTCGTTATTAAAATAATGTTCTATTAGACTCCAAATGTAATCATTTGGCACTTTTCTAATTCATAATGTGTAAGAATGTAATCAGTGATATTAGCATTAGGCTTTTCTACGTATATTAGCATTGCGCTAACCACTCGCTGCCAAATTGCAGCCTTTGCGATTAGAAAATCTCCTTTTGTCACATCGCAATTTAATTGCACATGCAGTTAATCGTTCAGCCCTAATATACATGCAGCTCTATGCTAAAGGTGTATTTTCAAAGAGGTAATGATGGATTTCTTTGTAAAAGTTGTCCATCTTTCCAGCAGAAAAATTTGCCTGGACCAGCGTAACGTGATAACGTAATTCTGTAAGGTTCATGTTCAGCCAATCAACTACTTTGACGTCATCGGCAGTCGACGGACCCTGAGCCGATCTTGTACCGACACCGGAGCCAGACCGTTCAGGACCTTAAAAACAAAAGTCAGGATTTTAAACTTGACTCTGAAGTTTACGGGTAGCCAGTGGAGCTGCGCCAGTACAGGTGTGATATGGTCTCTTCTAGTGGTGTTTGTTAAAAACCTGGCTGCCACATTTTATACGACCTGAAGCCTGTTAAGAGCGGAGGCAGGTAAACCAATTAAAATGGAATTTGCGTAATCCAGTCGGGAGATGATAAAAGCATGAAGCACAAGGTGTGCTTGTTTCAGGATCGGTTTTAAGCGAACTAGTCTGCGCAGCTCATAAAAACACGATCTGACCACTGCGTTAATCTGAGGGCCCGTGGAAAAGTGTGTATCCAGTTTCACCCCCAGGTTGGTAACACACTGCTTGAGGTCGTATGGGAGAGTGTCCAAATCAGAAGATAAGTGTGTGGTTTTGTTAGGGGTCATCAGGAGTGCCTCCGACTTAGAATCATTCAGCTTCAGGAAATTGTTGGCAAGCCAAACCCTCACTTCAGCCAAACATCGGTCCAGAAGAGAGAGGGAGCCTGCTTTGTTCAAAGCCAGGTAGATCTGGCAATCATCTGCCTTCTCCTCCTCTGTCTTTGTCCCTTTTTTTATATAAATCCGTTCTGCTGTCCTTTATCTCGTCGCCTCCTTGTATTCTTACACAAGCACGACTCTGGATATTGGATAATACAGCCACATCTACTCCCTGACCTCTGCGTGGGTGGGGTGTACGCGCACATACGCAATCTGACAGTTGGTGTATGTGCTGATTTATTTCAAGTGGGTGTGCTGTCATGTGGGTTTCTCGGTGCATGAAGGAACACGGTAATTGCCTCGTTTTTCTGCAGCTATAAAGTCGACTAAGCCTTTTAATGAGGACGTCGGCTGCTGTGACCCGACCAGGGATCCAGATTTCTGTGGGTAAATTTTGAGCAGTAAACACGAGACTTCTGCAGCGAGGTTGCTCGTACCTTGGAAGACGAAGGGTTGCTTGGTCACCCTGACGGATTCTGCTTCTCTCTGTGGGCGTTGGAAACATGCTGCGTCATAGCTGGCAGGATTACGTTTAATAGATACAATCAGTTTACCGTTTATAAGCCAAATGGCTAAATCTCACCCCTCACCTCCTAATGAAAACAACAAATGACCAGCCGGATCGAGCATCCACAATAAAAAAGAGACATCTGGATTTAAAGTAAACGACTGGTTTGCCAGAGGGCACAGGAGCTGTAACGTTGGACAACTGGACAGAAGAGATCCACATGTTCTCCACTTCAAACTCCTTCATGTATCGAGAAGGGTGAGGAGGATCAGTTTATTATATACAGTCCCCGGCCACTTTATTAGGTACGCCCAGCTGGTACTGGGTTGGACCCCCTTTTGTCTTCAGAACTGCTTAGTCCTTCGTGGCAAAGATTCAACAAGCTACTGGAAACATTCCTCAGAGATCCTGGTCCATACTGACCTCATAGCATCACGCAGTGGCTGCAGATGTGTCTGCTGCACATCCGTGATGCTAATTTCCCATCCCATCCCAAAGATGGGTGGATCCGTGCTTTCATGTTGTTGACGCCAAATTCCTACCCTACCAGCCGAACGTCACAGCAGAAATCCAGACTCAGCAGCCTGTGTGAACTGTAGCCTCAGTCTCCTGTTCTTAGCTGACAGGAGTGACACCCGGTGCAGTCTTCTGCCTCTGCCGTCCATCTGCCTAAAGGTTCGATGTGTTGTGCCTTCAGAGATGCTCTTCCGCATACCTTGGTTGTAACGAGTGGTTATTGGAGTTAATGTTGCCTTTCTATCAGCTTGAGCCAGTCTGGCCATTCTCCTGACCTCTGGCATCAAAGAGGGATTTTCACCCACAGAACTGCCGCTCACTGGACGTTTTCCCTCTTTCAGACCATTCTCTGTAAATGCCAGAGATGGTTTTGCGTGACGATCCCAGAAGATCAGCAGTTTAAGATACTCCGACCAACCCATCTGTCACCAACAACCATGCCACGTTCACAGTCACTTAAATCACCTTTCTGTCCCGCTCTGAAGCTCGGTTTGAACTGCAGCGGATCCTCCTGACCGTGTCAACATGCCTAAGTGCACTGAGTTGCCACCATGTGATTGGCTGAGTAGTTGGAGCAGTTGGACAGGTGTACCCAATAAATTTGCCAGTGAGTGTATATCACAAAACAGAGGAGGCAGTTCTGTATATGCCATAATCAGTGTTGGGAGTAATGCGGTACAAAAGTAACTAATTACTGTAATGCATTGCTTTTTGCTGTAATGTGGTAATGTAAGGCATTACAGGGAAAGAAAATGGTAATATTTACTCAGTACAATTGTCAGTAATGCGACAATTACAATGCATTTTTAAACCCAGAATCAAGATGTGGGTTTCCTAAAAATTCGAATTGCGGGAAGCCTGAAAAAAGATCCAGTATCCACATATATGACGTCATTTATGGACTCAGCTTTGCGGGCATTCTATGAGCAGAGAGGACGCAGCGGCAATGGCTCAAATACTCCAGCTGCGTCCTGCGTGCGGCCGCTGTTATATTCACAAAATCGCTCCACCAAAACAAAGTCATTCGTTTGCGATCGTTTATATCAGCCCATATTCTCTGGTACTTCATGTACTTTTCAGCTGATTCATAATCTGTGCCCCGGTGATTTCACCTCATTGCTGCTGGAGCGTAGCGCATATTAAGCTGTTTTGTGTGTTCGGTAGATCCCTTCGGCTGATCAGTTAGAAAGTAGGAAATCTAGTTTACAGTTTTTCTGGAAGACGGAGAAAACATGCAGCATGCAGGAAGGTTAGAGAGAGAAAAGGCCGGAAATTATTCACATAAAATCAAGAAAACAAAACAAAGTGCTTGAAAAGAAAAAAGTAGGTAGATTTATCCCCAACACACATTTTTACCAGTGAAAAGCAATAATATACAAGCATTTAATATTTATACATGTGATAGAATCAGATCACCCCAGAAGTCAGTCCCACATCCAGGGCCGTATCAAGGCATATGGGGACCAAGGCAAATAGCTTGGAGCCCCCACCACCTCACTCCCTGCTCAGTTAATCTAAGATGGCAGCGTGCTGAGAGTACAGATTGTTGTTGCTTTTATTTAATAAACAATCATTTTAAAGCACTGTTATTATATCTGACTGTTTTTAACAGCAACCCTAGCTCAGACACCACATCACCTTCCACATATATGTCATGAGCTCACTGAGCGTCACATGACCAGATTCATACTGAAGTTGTTTTGGTGAAAGTAACTTAAAGTAATGCAAAAGTAGTGTAATGCCTTACATTTTAAAATCAGTAATATTGTAATGTAATGAATGACTTTAAAAATGAGGGTAACAAGTAATAAATAATGCATTACAGTTTTGAAGTAACTTGCCCAACACTGTTGGGGAGTCAGTTACAGTTACTAATTTTAAACGTGGTATTTAGAATACTGTTACTTTCATAATACCATTGGATTACTTGTGTGTTTTCCACTTTTTACTCGAAAGATGAATTAATTTTGGGCAACATGCGTCTCTGTGTTATGTAGGCTATCTATCCCATAATGCCCCTAAACAATGTGCCTCTGTAACCATAGTAACACTATGGCCGAGACCCCGAGAATGCTACACCCCCGAGTAGTACCGTGGAGATGGGAGTGGGTGGAGCCACAACCGCAGCTAAATCAACCTACTAGCAGTGAAAGAAAAAATTCACTTCCTGTAAATTCGAGCAGTTTTCCCTGTAAAAAAGGAGCGAGGTGCCTGAAATCTGATGGTGCAGTGCAATCTTTGTCTCCCAGCTAACAACCGACTCGCTGAGTCCAAAGGCTCAACATCTAATCTGAAGAATTGTTTTATTTTTCCAGTCAGTTCATATTGTTTAGCATAAATATGTCCTTTGCTTTCTCAAGGGAGGAGCTACCAACAAACATTGTGATATTTAATAGACTTAAATGCTGATTTTAAGGGGAAGCATTCCAAGTATTTAGAATACAGTACCAGGATTACGCAAAGTAATGGAATATGTTACAAAATACATTTTAAAGCAGGTATTCAGTATTCTGTAACTAAATACATTTACAAAGTATTCTCCCCAACACTGGCCATAATGCAGCACATACGGTACGATACGTATCACGATGCGGGGAAACCATTATTATATTTTGATACTAAGTCAGGCGATGTTTGCTAAAGCGACACAACTCAGCATTTTCCTGAGTTTTGGTTGTTTCGTCAGACTGATGGTGGTAAAAAAAAGTGCTGCCACCTAGCAGTCGGCGTTTGAACTGCACCTCTAAAAGAGTGAATGTCCGAATGTAAACGCAGATTTGCTGCTTTTAAAATCAATTCAGTATCGTAACACAAAATATTAGGATGTTTCTGTGTAAACATGTTTTCTTACATGGTTTAAATTAAGGAAGTCAAAACAAATGGTTTTAATTTTTAATTTATCCAACCGTACAAAAGTCTGATGTGACATCATCAGTAGGTTTTCACTCCTGTAGGATGTGGCCACGCCCCCGCTAAGCGGCCGCACTGTTATGGGCCATTCCCATCTGTACCGGGTCGGCCCGGGCCGGGTAGCCCCAGTCGGCCCCAGCCTGGCCTGGTTGATTCCACACATCCTTGTCTTAAGCCCATGGGCTGATTCTACCCACCAATCAGAGGCTTGCTCTAATGGAAGGTGTGAATTTGCTGTCAGCAGTGGGTGTGTTGGCCCTGGTCGGCCTGAAGCAGACCCCCTCGAGAAGAGGGCTGAGAATGAGCCTTGGTTGGCCCGGAACAATACCAGGCCACCCAGATATGTAAACAACCTACGCTACCCGGCCCGGGCCGACCCAGTACAGATGGGAATGGCCCATTAGATTTTGACTCAGAGTGAAGTAAAGTGCAGAGGCGGGACAAGAGAGCGACAGCGGCATGCGTCTGACTCTGTGTGCGTTTATAGGCATGCGAGTGTCCATGTGGGTTAGCGTTTCTGAGCTCTGTGGCTCAAAGCACCAGGACCTCACAGACCCAGACGCCTGCAGCTCCAGGATGGAATCCGAGTGTGTTTCTGGAGCTGCAGGACTAACAAACTCATCTCCTCCTCACAGCACTGACATCCATCCCTCCTCATGACCATCATTAGAGGGACGTGTGCTAGCAGCACCTCCACAGAAAGCTGCACTCTTCCATCTTTACATCTGAACTAAACAGAGCCGACGGTTTGGGGTCGCAGCTGCCGAAAGAGCTGGATGCTGTGGTGCTGACTGTGGGAACCGCTGTGATGTAACACAGCGTTCATCCATCCGGAGGCTCTGAGGTGAGCGAGACGGACCTCTCGCCTGAACGGGAAGTCTTAAGTGTCCCTGCCATCAGAGGCGTGTTCTGCTGCTTGCATAACTCTCTCCAGCCCGGAGAACCCGAAGGAAACGTGTCATCACTTGGGTTCCTTCTGGATGAGGGGGTGAGTGCCATTTCCCTCACTCGTCCCTTTCGGAGTCGTCCTTTTAACTCTCTCACTTTTCTTCTTTCCTGCTCGGCACCAAAGGGAATTTTTATCCCACAACAACGCAGTCATTAAATTCCCACGCTCAGTGACAACAGCTCTTCTGGTAGCAGGATGATGAAAGGAAATGGTGTGTGTGTGTTGGGGGGGGGGTGCTGTGAATGTGATCTTCATGAAAGCTGAAGGATTGAACCAAAACGTGCAGAGAGCTGTTGGGAATAAATTCACCACCATGCCTGCAGATGACACACACACACACACACACACACACACACACACACACACACACACAC
>SSNQ01034310.1:334196-353834 GCA_006942095.1 Nothobranchius kuhntae | reverse complement strand
CCACCCACCCACCCAACCAACCAACCAACCAACCAACCACTCTACCAACCAACCAACTAACCACTCACCCACCCAACCAACCAACCACTCTACTAACCACCCACCCAACCAACCGATCCACCAATCAGACTTTTGACAGACATTTGATAAAAGTTGGGAGTGTTTCTGCCACACTTGCTGCAGAGCCCTTACATGTTTATGCTTGCCACAGACAGAAGTAGAAACCAGCCGTTAGACAGTTGCTGTGCCAAAACAATAAGACCTATAAAATGCTGTTGAACATTGAGCTCACTGAGGGTTTAGTGGTCCCTCACGTAAAGTTTCTACAGTATTTCATGGTGGAGGTATTATGAGTTATTTCTTCCATTTTTAAGGAAAAGCAACATCTGATTGATTAATAATAGAAGTCTATTTGAGCTTTTATGTTATTTTTGGGTGATTTGTGATGAAATGTCTCAGAGACGCAAGTCCGACTGGCTGAAAGAAGTGACGTTTTATGTGTCTGTAGGTACTTTTGTGGCAGTAGGAATAGTTTGTTTGAAACTGTTTGTTGTGAATTTCTGACAGAGCTCGCTGTGACACCTGTCATGTGACCTAAGTGAACCGAGTCTTCCTGCTCCCACACCTTTTACGGAACACACATGAATACGTTATCACATGTAGCTGCACTTGTCTTCTTTGATCTAGTGTGACTTTAGTCTCTGTTGGACTTATGGTTTCCTCACAAATCCCCCTAAAAGGTGCAGAGTACCCACCAGGTCTACCATGATGTTCACCTTCCCCTGGAAAACCCCAATAACGTTACATAAAAGTGTGATTTTACCAACATGGTTCAAGGTAACCTGAAGCTGCTTCAGTACGTTAAAGTCTTGCGATCGGTTTAAAGTTTAAATAAAGTTACCAGGTCAAAGCGTTTTGAGGCCGTGAGCCGTCAAACACATTTCAGCGACGATTGGATGAATTCCTCCTTGTTTTCCTCTGTGGTGTTTTTGGCGTGAATTTTCTAATTTTGACATTACGTTACCATGGTAACTGTTACATCAAACAAGATGACTTGCACATATCCTTCAGACTGAGCTGGTATATGTTGTGTGGGTGAACTCCTGCATTAATGCATAAAAGAAACATGTTTAGAGCCAAGCCTTAAAAATCTGAAAGTCTTTATGAAATCAGGTTCTGCCTTCGTTTCAGAGACGTCACCAGTGAAGAAATACTTTTTAGGTGTCAGGATGATCACAGTCACCAAAGTGTGAGTTAAGGGAGCAGCGCACACACACAAATACACGCACACACGCACGCACATGCACGCGCATGCACGCGCGCACACACACACGCATGCACACACACGGGCACACACGCATGCACACACACGGGCACACACGCATACGCACATGCACGCACGAACACACACACACACACACACACACACACACACACACACACACACACACACACACACACACACACACACACACACACACACACACACACACACACACACACACACACACACACACACACACACACACACACACAACTTCACCAATGATCCCTTCCACCTCGATCACCACTTCCTTGAACTTCTGCCATCAGGTGTGCTACAAAGCTTCATAAGCTAGAACCAGACAGATGGGCTGCATCTTTCACAGCAATCAGGACAATAAACGAACTAAATAGAGCAAAGAAAAATATCAGTGCAATAAATCTGTTTTTACTTGATAAATACTGCTGCTGAAATAAAGCTATTTGTACATTACTGCATCCAGTAAAGGTGTTGTTGCCGGAGCCGTGAGGCTGCAAGCTCGATCTTCTGCCCGAAGGGGGTCCATCATCGCGTTTGCGTTCTGCCTCTGCTGGATTACATTTCCAAAGTAAAAGAGCAGATCTAACTGCTTCACTGGCGCCCTGAAAATCCAGAATTAGTTAAGGCTCTTAAAGACTTTTCAAACCTTTGCAGAAGGGCGTCTCCTGCCTCTGGCACGAGTCATGCAGCAGCTCCATAATGAAAAGATGCGGAAAATGAGTTCACGCTCCAAGAACCTGAATCAGGCTAAAATTTTACTATAATTTCACCGAATTTGCTGAATCTAACAGATTATCATCTGAATTTGAGCGTGCATGAGTGCATTTGGATGACAAATAAACGGAACTGAAACCGAGGTGAATTGAACATTGGCCTCAGAGAAGCAGCTTGTTGGATTTTAACCCCAACCCTAATTAAACTGTAATAATCTGCTAATAACGGGGCTATGAAAACATTTAAGACTTCTAAGATGCTGGAGGAAAGTGCGTTTGATGAGGTGATTTTGATCATATTGTTTCTGATTTTATCAACATGTCTGTTGTGATTTATCTTCTCAACACGAACTATTGTAAAACAACCAAACCGCGGCAGCAGGTTTGGTGTTGCCATGGAAACGGCGTGTCTCTCTCTGTGTATGTTTAGTGATCACGCGATGCTATTGAGCCAACGTGACCCAAGTTTCTTTTGGTTTTACGCAAGCACGTTTGCAGCCACCGTGGTGGAACTCACTGGAACGTGTGTGCAAACATCATGACATCTACTGCTTCCGTGAACATTACCCATGCGCCACACGAGGCATCCACCGGCTGCACGTGCGAGGCGCGCGGTGTTTTGGAGTTGGAGGAGGCGCTTGCATGGATGATGCGCACGAGCGCGAATGAACATCACCTGTAAGGATTCTCTCTTCCAGTTAAAACAGCTGCGTTAATGTGCTGGATTCACTGCTTGGCTCGTACTGTGACAGGAAAGCCTTGTTAGGACATTTCAGCACTGGACAGCTCATCGGCGCGCGCGCATCTGGCATGTGGCAAGCAGCGTGAGTCACAGCAGGTAGCGGGCAGGACCGGAGAGCATGGCGCAGCATCCTCTCCTCCGCCGCCGCTGACACCGTGGCGCAAGAGATGAGCATCCCGGAGTTCCTCTCGGAGGTGTCCATAGTGGTCTCAGCTGTCGTCTCGTGCGTGACCAACCTGTCGGTGCTGTTATGCTTCACCCAGAGCGCAGAGCTGAGGTCCCACGTCCCAGGAGTCTTCGTCCTGAACCTCTCCTTCTCCAACATCCTCTTGGCTGTCATCAACATGCCCGCTACTTTCCTCGGAGTGAGGTGGAGCACGAAGCCCTTCGGGGACCTGCTGTGCCGCGTCGTGAGCTTCTCTGAGACTTTCATCACCTCCAACGCCATGCTGAGCATGGCCGCGCTCAGCATGGACCGCTGGATAGCGGTGGTGTTCCCTCTCAGGTACTCCAGCAAGATGCGCCACAGGGACGCGCTTCTAATCGTCGCGTACTCCTGGCTCCAGTCCTTCACCTTTTCTCTGACCCAGCTGATGATGGACTGGGGCGCGTACAGCCACACGTACGCCTCGTGCACGGTCCACCTAGACGCGGAGGGGGAGTCGCAGCAGGGAGCCTACGTGACCTTCACGGTTCTGTTCCACTGCAGCAGCTTTGCGCTCTGCCTCCTCGTCCTCTGCTTCGCCTACCTGAAGGTTCTGAGAGTGGCCAGGTCCCACTGCAAGAGGATCGATGTCATCACGGTGCAGACGCTGCTTCTGCTGGTGGATCTCCACCCCAGGTAGGGAATAAATTCGTATTTTGCGGCTACACTTTGCCAGCTTTCAGCCATTTGTCACAAGAAAATTCCAAAGTTACTTTTCGCCACCCTTAGAAAATACAGTCATTAAATATTTAAAGCAAATATTATTAAGATAAAGATTTAGAATAAAATCAAATATGTTGGGTCAAACTGGACAACCTGTCCAGTTAAATGAGGGGTTTCCATACCTCCTGGCTCCAGAACCAATCATATGCGAGTCTGTGGGGTTGCCAAGTCTGTGTCGACAAACGCTGCTGCATTGGCATTTCTAAAGGCTAGCTGAGACTTCTCTGTCTGCATCAGCACGGAGACACGCAACACCATCATCCCTCGTTGCAAGGGCTCTTCAACGGGCTGGCAAGGATGGACGGAGTAGAGCCAACTTTTCTAATTATCCATCAAAGCCTGTGATTGGTCAGGACACCGCTCCCTTTAACTTCGTCAACAGAACTTCCCCCTTAAAGAAATGAAACGAGAGCCGAAGATATGTACTGGTAAAAGTCTGAAAATATAAACTTAACAACACACCCGCGACTGAAGGAGTACAAAGATACGCAGCGAAGTTCTTATTCGTGTCAGAAAATGATGGGAAACGTGAGTTTAGAGGTGGTGACTGCATAGAGAAGTGGAGGACATATTTGTCCGTGTTTAAAATCTCTGAAATACTGATATAAACACACTAGCGTGACTGCATTGATGGCAGGAAACCCCCAGAAGGCGTTACGCCCTCTGCTGTCCTGGTGGAGAATTGCTTCGACATACCAAAGGAAAACGTCTCAGTTAATACGTGTGTGAGCGAAAACTTAGCCTAGCGTAAACGTAGTTCCACACTCAATGGAAAAAAGCAGCATTGAGGAACGAGTGTTAGTAACAAGAGTGACCCAGAAGTTATTTCTTGTACCCTAAGAAGCCACGGCATCTTTTTGTTTCACTCTAATATCAGGCAAAGAAGGCTAACTGTGGGCTAACAATGCTAACGGTGATTTAGATGCAAAACGTGGCCTTTAAAAATATCTCAAGCTACTTTTTCCGTTACCAACAACTCAATATTACAGTGAAATGCATTTAGCTACTCATCAGCTTACTGAGTATGTCTCATCTTCGCTCGTCTTAGAATCTTTTGGTGCTGATCTGTAACCGGAAACCACCATGAAACATGAATGGAGGGCGGTCACTGAAAGCGGACTCCTTAGCCTTTTTGCGACACGCCAGGCTGGCAAATTACCGTAATATTACTGCAGCAGCGAGTCTTATGAATGCACCATGCCGGAGTATTCGTTCTACTCGTTGATACAGGCTACTTTGGGGAAATGCGCTGACCGATCACTACGTCGCAGGCTGTTTACCTGAAGAGACGCTATCTTTGGAAGTTGTTATATTACTGCTTGTTGTATGTTTACCAGACAGTTAGCTTAAAAATATGGTTATTATACGGTAAACAAGAAATTTCTCCCATTGTTTACCGTCATTCACGGAATCATGACAAACACAATCTTTTTCATAAATAAATCACGACAGACTGTATGTTGTTGCTAATAGTTATGTTAAAGTTCTGTATTTTTGAGTAATATCACCTATTTAAGATAAACCGTGCTTAATAAGCGTGTTACTACACTGTAAACAAGAGCGAAACTGTCGTAACACGCTGGGGTAGGAATATTCGACGAGGAAGCACGGATAGTCTGAACACCGGCATGGAAGTGCGCAGATTTTGCAGCGTTCGTTCTGCCTCGTTTGGTAGAAAAATCGCAATAATTGTCGGACTTATAAATGGCGATCACTCCTTGTCGCAGCAGAGGGAGGTATCATGAATACATGGGAAGTTGCTGCTGAGCTCCAGCTGGCAACCATAACGAGGTATGTCTTGCTTTTTGAACAAAACCACCAGAGACAGCAAACTGGAAGGCTGCAGCGCTCCTAGTGCTTCTCTCCGTTAGCGCTCCTGGAGCTTCTCTCCATTAGCACTCCTGGAGCTTCTCTTCGTTAGCGCTCCTAGCTTCTCTCCGTTAGCGCCCCTGGAGCTTCTCGCCGTTAGCGCTCCTGGAGCTTCTCTCCATTTGCGCCCCTGGAGCTTCTCTCCATTAGTGCCCCTGGAGCTTCTCTCCGTTAGCGCTCCTGGAGCTTCTCTCCGTTAGCGCTCATGGAGCTTCTCTCCGTTAGCACTCCTGGAGCTTCTCTCCATTTGCGCCCCTGGAGCTTCTCTCCATTAGTGCCCCTGGAGCTTCTCTCCATTTGCGCCCCTGGAGCTTCTCTTCGTTAGCGCTCCTGGAGCTTCTCTCCATTTGCGCCCCTGGAGCTTCTCTTCGTTAGCGCTCCTAGCTTCTCTCCGTTAGCGCTCCTGGAGCTTCTCTCCGTTAGCGCTCCTAGCTTCTCTCCGTTAGCGCCCCTGGAGCTTCTCTCCATTTGCGCCCCTGGAGCTTCTCTTCGTTAGCGCCCCTGGAGCTTCTCTCCGTTAGCGCCCCTGGAGCTTCTCTCTGTTAGCGCCCCTGGAGCTTCTCTCCGTTAGCGCTCCTGGAGCTTCTCTCTGTTAGCGCTCCTGGAGCTTCTCTCCATTAGCGCTCCTGGAGCTTCTCTCCGTTAGCGCCCCTGGAGCTTCTCTCCGTTAGCGCCCCTGGAGCTTCTCTCCGTTAGCGCTCCTAGCTTCCCTCTGTTAGCGCCCCTGGAGCTTCTCTCCGTTAGCGCTCCTGGAGCTTCTCTCCGTTAGCGCTCCTGGAGCTTCTCTCCGTTAGCGCTCCTGGAGGTCAGATCACCCAAGGCTGCACAGGGACTGTGGGGGACAGACACCTTTAGGAGCCGCTTGTCAAATAAACGTACCGATCTCGGCTTCGATTGCAAAGAAAACAAACAAGTTATGTCCACGACAAACGGAAGTCTGCTGCAGTGCAGAGACCGCTCCATACCCCTTTATACCGCCATCGCCTAATCTTTAGTAAAACGACACAATTGTGCCCCATTACCGCCACGGTCTGACCACTTATAAACAACCTGAGGCTCCTTGATGTCGCCATGGCGTTGCGGCAAGTTGATGGCGTTGTTTTGTAAAAACAGCTTTTATTTTGAAACACGGGCTGCAGTTCACAGATTTGACCACAGGATGTCGCTATGACTTCATGCTCCGTAAAAAACCCAACATTTTAAATCAAACGTAAATATACAGGCTTGAATCAAAATATTCCAGGTTGTTTCCAAATATGAAAAAACACAAATGCAGTTGATGGTTTTAAAATAAATGTTTAGGAAGCATTTAGAAGTCATTTAGCCACAAATGAGTGAAGAGATCTCCTATCCAACACCTCCGAGTCCCTTTGGTGGTGAGTCACCTGTCCGGGTTCTCCGTTAACAAGATGATCCAACTCATGATGTCGTTACTGACGTCATGATTAACTTGCAGCGTTAAGCAGAAGGAGGTTCGGTCGTGGGTGAAGAGCAGCTGTTTGTGTGCGTTTCAGTGTGAAGGAGAGGTGTCTGGCTCGACAGAAGAAGAGGCGACAGCGTGCTGCTAAGAAGATTTCCATCTTCATCGGCTCCTTCATCCTCTGCTTTTCACCGTACGTCATCACCAGGTAAAACCCGATGAAGGTTTTTCTTTACTTTGCTTGCATTTAGTGTTCAGATTAGGCTATTCTAAATGTTCTGGGGCAGAATGACCCGGACCCGTGTTTGGGTTTTATCCCGCTGCAGATTGGTGGAGTTGCTTCCCTCTGTGCACATCCCCCGACACTGGGGCATCGCCACCAAGTGTCTGATGTATGCCAAGGCCTCCAGCGACCCGTTTGTCTACTGCCTCCTGCGACACCAGTACAGGAAGGTTCTGGTCAGCCTCATCAGCCGGCTCGCTGGAAAAGATCGCTACTTCCTGTCCGTCCACAGCACAAGCAGCATGTGGGACACCACGGAGGAAAACTGCCCTGCTAGGATAACCTGAGCTTGTGGTTCGAATTCTTTTAGAACCTCATCGGGAGGGTCAAAGGATAGCTTTAGCTCTGGGGGCGAGCTGCAGAAGGGAAGAGGTCAACGCCTTGCTGGGAGAGGTCACCTAAACACAGAGCTGAAGGTGAAGCCTTCTGGTTCCTCTGGGAGGAGAGGACTCTGGTGAATCTCTGAAGTGCTGTGAGGACCAATTTGTCAGTTTCAGTGACAAAACGTTAAATGCCAGAGCGAACGTTAACGCTTGTGTTAGCGGTGTAAAAAATGCAAATAAGGATGTGTGAATATGTTCTATCACAAGGACTCTTTAAATATACGCCACTGAGTGATGTTTGACACTAAAGCACCGTTACGTCCTGGAAATAAACGAGCTCCAAATATGCTTTTGTGTTTATTTCAATTCTGTCACTTTAGGATGGATAAGATAACAACCCTTCTGTTTTCGGTCACATCCAAATGTTTCAGAGAGGAAACACTCGAGTAGAAACAAAACAGTTTTAAACTATTTTATTTGTTGTCTTAAGCAGCACAGAGCCAGACCAAACGGATGAAGAAGTCACTTCAGTCGGCCAAATAACTCGGCTTAAGGTCAGAGGTCAAGAATAAACAACAAAGCCCTGCTGACCAAAAACATCACAGATCATTTTCAGAATCACTGCCAAAGATCTGTTGGTGGTTCCAAAACTTTATGGAAAAAGTTTTGTGGACAAACATGACAAAGTGAAACTTTCTGGAAGGTGTGTCCCTTACACACACACACACACACACACACACACACACACACACACACACACACACACACACACACACACACATTAAACAAACGATATTTTGTCTTAATGAAATATGAATTTATTCAGAAGTCTCCACTTTATTTTGACAAATTCATCTGAATATTTTCCTCCCTTTGCACCTGGGAGGGCAGAGCCCCAGCGCCCCCTATGGACTAGCCGTCACACATACACACGCGCGCGTGGGCGCGCGCGTGAAATATGATCGCTGCAGCAGCGCGCCATGATCCGCTCCTCTCAGGGATGCTCCGCAGACAAAGGAAGGAGCTCTCTGTGCGGCGGGCGGTAATTATCACGGAACCGAGAGCAGACGGAAAGTTGCAGCAGACACGCGCACACACCACTGTGCCACATCACACCAGCGGGTCACCGCATTACGCGCGTTTCCAACATGCGTTTGGAACTTTTGGCGCTGTCGCTCCTCCTCACAAGCTGTTGTTGCGTTCCGCAGCCGAGATGTCATCCAGGGGACGAGTTCTTAGGTAAGACCCTCACACACACACACACACACACACACACACACACACACACACACACACACACACACACACACACACACACACACACACACACACACACACACACACACACACACACACACACACACACACACACACACACACACACACCTAATGATTGGGTCATGTTCATTTACTCCTCAGTGTTATTTTCTGTTTTGGATGCAGCTTCTTTGCAGAATACACGAAGTTAGATTCTATAAACGAATCAGTGTTTTCATTTAGATGAAATCTGATCTGAGTAAACAGGCTCGGTTGTGTTTTGAACCTCATTCCTATTCAGACGAAAGCTTCTGAATTCTCGTGCTGTTTGTTTTTGTCGCCACCTTGTGTTGAGTTTGAGAATCACTGATGTTCTCGTGCAAAATCTCAGTAAGAAAAATGTCACCACAGTTTATTTAGAGTAAGAACTTAAAATAACGTACAGCAACAGCGAGCTTGGAAAGCAGTTAACCAATGACTGTGATGCAGTAGAAGAAACCGTTATGGGTGCTGTGAAGTTTTGCTAACTTCCCTTCTCCTTCAGGAATGTGCAGCAGCGCGCAGGAAGAAACACGTAAGTAGCTTTTTGTTTTATTGTCTGCAAGATGATGTGCATGAAACATACTACAGAGAGCAGCTTTCATCTGCAGAGAGTAACAAAAATTTTCCTCATAAAGTTTTCTTCCTCAGATTTCTGGCAGTAAAACCTCCAGAATGTTCTATAAATGACCAAGTGAACTGTCATTAAAAGCAAAATCCCTCTTTAGTGTTGGAATTATACAACTCCCTAAAAGTCTAATTTCCCCGTAAATATCAGGACAAAGTGATATTCCTCCAGTCCTCAGCCTACCTGTAGCCTAAACGTCAGCTGGACTGGAGGAGGTCCTGTTCTCTGATGAATCCCCTTCCTGATAGTTGGATTATCTGGAGAAGAAAATATGAGTGTCCTCACCAATCCTCCAGCAGTACAGTCTGAGATCATTCATGTGTGGGGGGTGCTTCCCAGGGAATGGACTCACTCATGGTTTAGCCTCAGACAAGCCATGAATAAAGAATGGTACCAAAACACCCTCCATGAGGAACTCCTCAGATCCTCAAAGAACATTTTGTTGGTGAATGTGTTCTCCAGCACGATGGAGCTCCGAGTGTGGAGGCGAAAGTCATAAATGATCGACTCAGGGCGCTCGGGTCACTCCGCTAAACTTTTAGTCTGCGTTAAAAAACATTTTCAGTGTCAAAAATCTGTTTTTATGAATCTTTGTTCCGAGTTGCTGCTTCAGCAGCTCGTCATCATGATAATAAGACGTTCGTTTTTAGAGATTTTCAACCAAGTGCAAAAGAATTTAAGTGTATTTTTAATTTAGTTCGGACAATAAAATAAAACGGAACAAATGTTCTTAAACTATATTATGTCTGTTGAACTATAAACTTGTTCATCTACACCAAAAACCGAAGTTTCTGTTTATTTGTAATAAATAATTCAACCCCTCACTTAGGTTTCCTAATTTTCTCCTCGCAGCTACCTGCACAGAGATGAACCTCGGCTACTGTAACGATGTGGAATACACGAGGTGGGTCACACAGTTTAGATCTTCACAGCATTTCAGTGGTCTTGTCGTTCCTGTTGGCTTCATCAGATTTGATCTTCAGCTTTCGCTGGAGCGGTTCGCAGCCGAACGTGGAGCTGGGATGAGAATCGGCTCCTCTAAATCCGAGACCGTGGTCTTGATTCGGAAAAGGGTAGAATGCCTTCTCCTGGTCAGGGATGAGGTCCTGCCTCAAGTGGAGGAGCTTAAGGATCTCGGGGTCTTGTTCACGAGTGAGGGAAAACTGGAGCGTGAGATCGACAGGTGGGTTGGTGCTGCGTCTGCAGTGATGCGGGTGTTGTACCGGTCTGTCGTGGTGGAGAGAGAGCTGAGTTGTAAGATGAAACTCGATTTACCGGTCGATCTACATTCCTACCCTCACCTATGGTCACGAGCTTTGGGTAGTGACCGAAAGAATGAGATCGCGGACACAAGCGGCCGAAATGAGTTTTCTCCGCAGAGTGGCTGGGCTCTCCCTTAGAGATAGGGTGAGAAGCTCTGTCATTCGGGAGGGGCTTGGAGTAGACCCGCTGCTCCTCCACATCTAGAGGAGCCAGTTGAGGTGGCTCGGGCATCTGGTTAAGATGCCTCTTGCATGCCTCCCTGGTGAAGGAGGAGACCTAAAGGTAGACCCAGGACATGTTGGAGGGACCGTGCCTCTCACCTGGCCAGGGAATGCCTTGGGATTCCCTGGAGGAGCTGGCCCAAGTGGCTGGGGAGAGGGAAGTCTGGGCTTCTCTGCTTAGGCTGAAGAGAACGAATGGACATTTAAAAAAAAGTAATTAATCCAGAGTTTCTGGTGCCACATTTTGTATTTATAGAACCATATTCCCCAACATCCTCGGTCACCGGAGTCGTCTGGAAGCAGAGTCAGGGGCAGAGTACCTCCTCCTCAGTGTCATCCACGCTCTGCTCAACGGTGAGTGCTCCCCTGAGATCCGTCTCGTAGGCTGCTCCGTGCTAGCCTCGCCCTGCCGGGATAACAAGATGATAAAACCGTGCCGCAGCACATGTGAGGCGCTGAGGAAGGACTGCAGACACGCCTTTGACGCCATCGAGATGGCCTGGCCTTACTTCCTGGACTGTGATCGCTTCTTTGCCAGTGAAGAAGAAGGCTGCTTTGACCCTCTGGCTGGGCTGAAAGGTAAAGGTCCAATTAGGTGTGCTGTTCTACTTTGTTGACCAATGCAAACAACGTAAACCGACTTCGACCTGCCCTTCAGCCAGACAGGAGCTGGCGCTGTCCAGCCTCTCACCTGAGGAGCCCAGCACCATCATCCAGTTCACGTACACCTCCAACGCTCAGATGTACAGCTTGCTGAAGAGGACAGCAGCCAAGTGCTCCCACATCTCTCACGTGTACAGCATCGGACGCAGTACGGAGGGCAGGGACCTGCTGGTGATTGAGTTCACAGACAACCCCGGACAGCACGAGCTGCGTGAGTCAGGATTAGCGTTCTAAGATGATCAGATTTGTTTTGGTTGTGATAGTTCAGCATCACTCCACTTCAGAGCTTGGTTCCCCTTCAGCTGCGTTGATCGCATTAATGTTTTATTCCATAGTTGAGCCCGAGATCAAGTTGGTGGGCAACATGCATGGAAACGAGGTGCTGGGTCGTCAGCTGCTCATCTACTTGGCCCAGTATCTGTGCTCAGAGTACATTCTGGGGAACCAGAGAATCCAGACCATCATCAACACCACTCGGATCCATATTCTGGCCTCCATGAACCCCGATGGCTACGAGTTGGCTGCCTCAGAGGTAGAGGATAGCAATGACCCGGAGCTCTCCAACCAGGAAGTAAATATTGTTAACTGAAAACAAGACAAACTGCCATTATCCGCTTTCAGTCCGCTGTGCTGCTGAGCTCCTTCAGCTTTAGTTGGAGGTGGAGTACTCTGCTGAATCTGTTGAAACAGAAAATATTTGCAAATTTGTAAAATGAAGCAACTTTCATTTTAGCGAACGAAGCGCTGAGGTGTCCGTCTACACGAGCTTCCACCTCCTGCTTGATTCACGTCCTTCTGCTTGTCCTGAAGAGACGCTCCCACTTCCAGCCTCAGTGATCAGCCAGTCAGAGTTGTCGGGACACGCAAACGAAACGGAAGATTAATGAAGCAAAAATGTTAGAAAACTGATTGAACACTTTGGCTGGTAGTGGGAAACCTGCATGAGTCTTTGCTTTTCTGTACAGCCGCGGTCAAAAGTTCAGAGAATAATGCAAAAACGAACAAACTGGAGCTTTGCTGCCTCATTTACCTTCATCCAGACGTACAGAACTCTGTGAGGAGAATGTAAGTTTGGGTGCTTCCATCAGTCTGGTGTATTGTCTACAAACACAGGACCCTTTTATGTGTGTCTCAGCAAAGGAAATGGACTCACTCCCAGTTCAGTGTCTCAACACTGACCGACTAAAGAATGGTACCGAAACATCATCCCTGGGGAACTCCTCCCAATACGTGCCTTTTCCAGCACGAGGCACTAGGTGCACTAATTGCCTTTGAACTTATGAGATGCTCTTCAGGAGCATATGGAAAACAGATCTAAACCAAAACTTGCGATTCCCTCTACTTTTGGCCATTTCTGTACAAGCTTGTTTGAATTTTGCTGAAGTGTCAACTTCCTTTGTCCTGCAGATCAAGCCTCTAGATTCACGCGTCTCTCATATTCTTTGGGCTTTCATTACTGTCAGAGTTTACAGTGAAATATTACCTCTGGGTCTCGGAGCCTCTTACGACCTCTGATGTGGGCATGCTGCTGACATTTCTCGCATGATTCAGAACCAACAAATGGCTAAAAAGGCATTTTAAAAACATTTCACAGTTTATTCTGAGCTGTGCATTTGCTGCACGGTTGTCTTTGACCGGATGGTTTTTAAATCTCTGATTGTGAAAACCAAACTTGCACCTTTTCCATGCCTAAAGTTTAAGCTCAGAAATACTGATTACAAAACAGTTGCTACATGCATGCTGACGAGGAAAGTTCTTTAGTTACCCTTCGTTTCTTTAGTTTGCATTCAAAATATTAAACTTGTAATGCACAAAAGGATCTGTTTTTCACCATTTCATTGACACAACATGGCAACATCATTTGGACTCCCAAAACAACCCTTTGCTCACTTATTGTTCCTCAACGCAGACACAAATATTCTCACCCAAGGTCCTGCACTCTCTGCATAACATAATAATCATATGTGTTGACTTAAACATCTTGTTCATTCAACACGTGATTATTTAAAGAACAAGTTACCCCCAAATCAACATTTTTTTCTGAAACTATATAAATGTGTGTCTAATCGTGCTGCAGACACGTGTAGTCAATAGTTTTGCACTTTAGTGCATTTTTGTAAAAATGTTTATTTTCTGCCTAAAACGGTCAGTGTCGTGCCGTTGTCAGGTAAAAACTCTGCACTGCATTTGAATTTAAATCTGCCATCACTATTGGCTAAGAGGTACCCTAAAACGTTAGCTGGTACCATGTGATGTCACAACGTCATTGTGAGCCCGTGTGTGTATTTGTTAGTGGCTCCGCCCTCTCGGTCTGCTAGGCAACAGCATTTGTTGCATTTTTCAAACAGGAAGTGGGAGTGGAGTAAGAATCTGGTAGGGGGTGACTTGCTCTTTAACTTATAACTGTAAAGTCATGGAGTCTTCCAGTAGGTTGTGAGGATTGCGGCAGCCAGGCTTCTACGCGGAGAGTGCAGGACCTAGGAAGAGAATATTTGTGTCTGTGTTGAGGAACAATAAGTGAGCAAAGGGTCGTTTTGGGAGTCCAGATGGTGTTGCCATGTTGTGTCAATGAAATGGTGAAAAATAGACCCTTTTGTACGTTACAAGTTTAAGAAGGAAAAATCCATTTTCAAATAATTTGGATGAAAAAAACAAAAATTTCTGGCTTTTCTGATGGCTTCAGCATCTTTATGGCTTTAGTCCTGACGGATACATGGTCTTGTCCACATGTTAACAATAGTATTAACAGAAATAGTCTGACTGACTGACTAATATCATTTGTCCATTGTATTTCTTGTTTTTGACACAATCCTTTCTTCTACTAATGATCAAACAACATCGTTATCACCAACGTTCATCCTGATTCTCGACAGATTTCACACATTTTAATGCCTCTAGCTGTTTGGCCGCTAACGTTTCAGGGTCACTTGTTGAACGGCTGGACAAACGGACGGACTAACGCCCAGAATCTTGACCTGAACCGCAACTTTCCGGATCTCACGTCCGTCTTCTACCGGAACAGGCGAAGCAGACACTACCGCTCTGACCACATCCCAATCCCAGATTCCTACTGGTTTAGCAAGGTAGGAAAACTCAAGACGCTGTCTGAGGCGACCAGTCTACCAACATAATGTGGTACCTACATTTGGGCTACAGGTGGCACCAGAGACTTATGCAGTAATGAAGTGGATCAGGTCACTGCCTTTTGTTCAGTCAGCCAGCCTCCATGGAGGAGAGCTGGTCATCTCCTACCCCTTCGACTTCTCCAAACACCCACACGAGGAGAAGATGTTCTCACCCACTCCAGATGAGCAGGTATGAACAGAGTACAGGTAACACCTGGATCCACCCCGTCAATAACCACTAACCTTCCATCACTCAGGTCTTCAAGCAGCTGGCTCGAACCTACGCTGATGCCCACGCCACCATGTCCAACAATGACACAGACAGATGTGGAGCCTCCTTCTATCGGAATAGGGGCATCATCAATGGGGCGCAGTGGTACAGCTTTGCTGGGGGTGAGATTCTCTTACAACCTCGAGGAGAAACATCTCCAAATAACGTTCATGTTTTTAGAAACAGGCTCAAGACCCATCTTTTAACTGATTACTATCACTTTTTAAATAAATTAATTGGGTTATTTATTTATTTATTTAATGTATTCTTTCTTTATACATGCTATTTTTTTACCATAGATTTATGATCAACATTATTTTAATATCTAAATAACTTTTTATGTTACAATTCTCATTTTAGCTCTTATGATTTTATATTTTAACCTTAATTGAACCTTTTTCTAGTGTTTCCTCTCTGGGAGCCCTCTGCCCTGGGGGCGGTGGTCGGCTGTGGCGGCCTGGGTGCTTTCCAGGTGCGCCTGGGTGGAGGTGGGGGTCTCCGCCCTCCCTGCCCTGGGCGTCCTGTGTCGGTGCCTCGGCTGCTGCTGTGGATCTGCTGCTGTCGGGGCGGATGGCTCCCCTGATGGCGTTTCCTTATCTTAGCTGGTTTGGCTCACCTGATCTCAGCCCATCGTTTTTTTTCAATGGGGGAGGGGGGGGGGGGCATGTATGTGTGTGTGGGTGTGTGTGCCGGAGGATGAGTGTTGTGAAGGGGTTTTTATTGTCCGACTGTTTTAAAATTTCTGGGGATGGGAGGGAATGTGGGAATGTGGGGCCTTTTCAATTTGTTAAGCGCTCTGAGTTGCATGTATTGCATGATTAAGTGCTGCATAAATAAAGTTTGATTGATTGACTGAACCCTGCTAAAATAATCCATCTCATTTCCTCTGCAGGCATGTCTGACTTTAATTACTTGCACACCAACTGTATGGAGATCACAGTGGAGCTTGGATGTGACAAATTCCCCTCCGAGGCGGAGCTTTACCCAGAGTGGAAGCGGAATAAGGAAGCTCTGCTCAGTTTTCTCGAGTCTGTAAGTTTCTTCTAGACGAGCGTGACGTGTTGGAAACAACACAATGATAATGAAAGCTCAGAATTCACCTGCTTACCGTGCACCGTGAACTAATTTGTGAACAATCTCAGGTAAAAATATGAGAGCGTGAGCTCTCAGAAGAAATGTGAATGCCTGGTTTCAGTCCTTTTTCTCACTCAAAGCTCCTCGCTGCTGTGAAGAGGTTTGTGACTTGTTTCCCTGAACAGGTCCATCGAGGAATTAAAGGTGTTGTTAAGGATTTGGATGGAAATGGTATAAAAGGTGCCACAGTCTCTGTCAGGGGGATTAGAAGAGACGTCACCACAGGTAAAAAAAAAACAAAAAAAACACCCACTTAAAAACTGGATTGTATAACTTTTAGAACTGTTTTAGGATTTGTGCAAAACTCACGTCTGGCATCCTTTAGCGCCGCCCTGCAGGTTTCTACTGCTTCTATAAACGCTCCAAACACGAGAGAAACCCATCCGTCTGTTTTATGTCAGAAGGAATTATTTGCCTAAAACAAGCTGTTTCAAAATGTCCCTATTTGTGATGTCACAATAAGGAAAACTAGCATAGCACCACCCTACACTTTTTCTTCTGTAGGAGCAGCTCTCCTTGGAGCTTCTCAGCGTATAGTAGCCAATCAGGGGAGGGATGGGTGTGGCCAGCTCCAGATTGTTTTCTTAAAGTGACAAAGACCCAAAATGGCTGATTCTGGAAGGTCCTGAAACTGTCAAGAATAAAACTGTTAAGATTGTTTGATCTGAGAGGGATTTAGTGCAGAGAGCTCAACGAACATGTTTAGTGTCAGCCACAGATCTATTAAAACGTAAGATACAAGTCAAAATATTTCTACTTTAAGTTTTGATCCAGGGTTCACTAAAGTCACTGATGATTCAAAAACATCATCTCTTTCTCGCTAACAGCTGAGGACGGGGACTACTGGCGGCTGCTGAATCCTGGCACCCACATCCTGACCGCTACAGCCAAGGGTTTCTCCAAAGTCAGCAAAAGAGTTTATTTGCCTCACAACATGAACAAGGCTGGACTGGTGGACTTTGTCCTGGAGAAGGTTTGGATCTTTGCGGTCGCACGTTACACCTTTAGCTCCACAGCCTCAAACCAAAGATTGCTGTGCAGCAGCAAATCCGGGGGTTTCTGTTGGTGTTTCTCTCCCTCTGTGAGGAGAAGCACCTGCAGTAACACGATTCAGTGGTGCTGTCCAGATTTGAGATAGAAGAAATTTGCAGGAGTTGGAAACTTGTTTTGGGTTATTCTAAAATAAACTATGCGGGCATCTACTCGTGCAAACTGACTGGAAACCCTCACATGCGTAGCCTTTTGCTCACAGGGGAAATGAACAAAGAGGATGAGCTGCGTAACTTGTGAATGACTCGGTAACGCTTCCTTTTAAAGTTACATAATTACCAAGTACTTTCATGGTAATTACAAAGTAAGTTAGTGTTTTCTTGTGTAATTACAGTGTATAATTGTAATAAAGTGTAATTATTGTATAAAGCTGTATTTACTGGGAAAGATTAATAAAAATAAAAATTAGAATTGAACCTGAGTTACATGGTAACAACTGTTTAAGAACTCAGAAACAATAATACACTTTACCTTACTATGTAATTACTGTGTAAGTACTTAGTAATTAGGGGACTGTAAAGGGACCAATGACTCTAACGGCACAATTTTAATCTGATATCAGTAACAATGACAACGTTTTCAAATGAGCAGTTTTTCCCAAAGTGCACTAAATAAATGTTAAAATTCTCCGTGAAATCCCGCAGGTTTTTGACTTCTCTTTGGTTTTACCTCTCACCTGCACACAGGTTCCCGTGGAGCCGGACATCAATGACCACCTTTTCCCTACGACGGACACCTGGGACCGGTTTGACCCCTACAACCAGTTTGAACGCTACAGCAGTCCAGATGTTGCTGAGGGGGACGTGGAGAGGGAGGAGAAACCGTGGTGGTGGAACTACTTCTCCCAGTCTGGAATCTCTCCTCCAAACTGGCTTCTGAGAAACGTGTAAAACACGATCTGGGGGAAATAAAAAACAACGAGGAAACTTGTGATCTTTATCCAGACCCGGCCGTGCTTTTGGGTGTAGCAGGAACACTGAAACTCTCAATAAACAACAAAAAAACAATAAAACAACGTGACATAATTGCTCTCAACCAGGACGAGTAAACACAATTTGAACCAGATCACTCAGGTCATTCAATTTAAATTGGCATAAAACTGTTGCATATGTAATTCTTACACACAGAAATGTGATTTGGTGACAGTTTCTCCCCACACTTAGATGACAAATTCCTTTTATGCTTGTCGGTATTTTCTGTATTGCAGCTACAAGCCAACAGACACGTGAAGCATCTGCATTTAAAGCTTTTTAATGTGCAAACAAAAGAACTGAGAGCTTTGTTTCCATTTCTGGACATAAACATATAATAAACAGTGAAACAAGTTTTTCTGGTGCCTTTAATGACGTGAACAGATGCTCTATGATTCGTGTTGCCCACTAGAGGGCAGCAGAGAATAAATCAAGGGTTTTACTACCAGAGTTTTTTAATCGTAAATTGATGTTTTAGTTTTAGTTTTAGAGCTTCGTCTAATTTAAATTACTGTTATAAATGAATTGAACGCCAAGGGGAAGTTTTAGTCCTCTTTTTTTAGTCAGGTGTCGCGGAAGGGCACGTGGAGAGATGCGTGCGGTACACTTCCGCCCACACCTGTGGGGATTGTTTCACTCGGTGGACAAAAATTCAGAGCCAAGCACTTTTCAGGTGAGTTTTCTGGATTCTCCAGCAGCTCAGCGGTGACTTTTCACACACAATTTTTATTTTTCCGTTGTTATTTTCGAGTCGCCCAGTAAACGAACCTTATATATGACCATATATGGTCCCTTTCCTGTCCGTAGTTAGAATAGAGAAACAGCGTTTGTAGGGAAATACAAGATAAATGAAAACCAAAAAGAACCTTTAAATAAACGACCTGTGAAGGACGTGACTAACAGGTCTTCTCCCTCCTTAAACGACTCGGGCTCAAATGCTGAATAAGATTATTGGTCCAGTTTCAGACCTCAGGAGGGTCTCAGGTTCATGTAAAGACAAGTAAACAACGATGGTCATAATGACCCACATCACCATGTGCTTTATTATTATGGGTATTAGTAAGAAAGAGCATAGGTGCTGGTCCATGTTGACATGACGACAGCATCATCCGCAAAGGTTCTGGACTGGTCTGAGATCTGGCGACCGTGGAGGCCGTTGGCGTCCAGGAAGTCATGAGCTGAGCTTTGTGACATGGTGCATGGTCCTGCTGGGAGTAGCCATCAGAAGATGGGTCGGGGTTAGGATGCAGCTGATTCATCAGACTAGAAAAGGGTGTTCCTGTCTCTTCTGGTCCAGCTCTGGTGATCCTGGTTTGTAACCTGTTTCCTGTTCTTAGCAGACAGTGGTCTTCTGCTGCTGGAGTCCATCTGGAGGAGCTGGTTTGCTTCTGAGATGGTGTTCTGCAGGATGGAACCAGCGGTTGACCTCAGTGGG
>SSNQ01034310.1:301696-329196 GCA_006942095.1 Nothobranchius kuhntae | reverse complement strand
TACACCCTCTTGGACAGATAATTGATTATTTACACAATGTCTCTTATCACCTATATGCAGATGACATTCAGCTGTACTGCTCTTTTAAGGATTCTATAAATTGTGTAATTACTAGAGTGTCTATCAGCAATCACCAGCTGGCTAGAAGAAAAATTTCTTCAGTTACACTCTGAAAAAACTGAATGTCTGATCATTGCCCCTGAGAGCATGGTTCCCCTGATAAGTCAGCAACTAGGTCATTTATCTTCTACCATCAAGACACACTTAAGGTATTTGGGTGTTTTTGACCAGTCAATGTCTCTTGAAGGCCACTCAAACATTGGTCCAAAATAGTTTTTATCACTTAAGAAATATCTCCAAACGGCAAAGGTTGGTGTCAAAACGTGAATTTGAAATGGTTATCCATGCCTTTATCTCCTCCCGTCTAGATTACTGTAGCGCATATGTAACCCAGTTGCCAAATGATGGGCCTGGTTCTGGTCTCCTCTTTTCCGTCTTTCTCTAATAAATTGGCCAGTACGTCTTCGACGTCGCCAGTCACATGGCCAAATCTAAGCCAATCAGGAGGTTAAATAGCTCACAGCCAGACGCTGTCGGTAAGCACAAGGGGACACAGAGAAAGGAGTTGCTGCAGGAGCCAACTACCGTTACTCAGACGGAAAGAAAGAGTTTGGAGATGTCTTTAAAATTATGGAAATGGCCAGGTCTTCTCTCATTGAATGGCGAGCTACCCACTAGACCCTAGGCCGCAAGCCTAAAAGCCCACAATCCCTGAACCAAGCCAGGAGGGTTGAATCGGACTTTTTCCACCACTGTTGGGCTGGTAGGAGTTCCTCAGCAACTTCATTAAACAGCGAGCCATGATTACCCTAATCATGTCCTTCACAATTCCCTCTCTCTCTCACGGACACTGGACTTATTCTTTAGGACCAATTCACTGGTCCTTGGGTCCGCTGGAGTTTTGAAGTTGCCATCGATCATGTGCTACCCAATTAATGGACATTCTATTCAGTTTTGATTATTTGTATTTTTGATGTCTGCATAAGGTCATTTATTGATTTTTATTGTACATATTGTTAAATATTTGTCATAATTTATTCTTTATTGGTACCAACATAAGAGTCTATTTCATTCCGTCTCTGTGCCACTTACTCCTGTGAGCTGATCCTAGCTTCTCATCTGAATTACATCTGTTCCTGATAGATCATGTAGTCACTTAATTACTGCTATACTTGTTACATAAAATGTGGTGAGCCAGCCAGGAGTTTTGTTGACACAGAAACAGAGTACATTGTTAGCTAAACAGTATAGATTATAGACCAACTATGGGTGTGCTAGAGAAATATGGCATTAAAATACCAAATGCGGTATTAGTTGAAGGTGCGACACAGTCTGAAACTTCTTTTGTACGTTTGCCTTCTAATTCCATTTTTGGCTAGGTAAAGAGAAACCTTATCTGTGTTTTAAAAAAGAACAGTCTGAAACTGATGAGGAAGTTGTCGATTTTCTGAAACAGAAAAAATGGAACTTGTTAGAGAATCCACATCGGTGTTTCATCATTGTTTGGTTGTAGAGTTAAGTTCTGTAGCTGCTATCACTGCTTTTCGTCAACTTTTACCATATACAGGTCCTTCTAAAAAAATTAGCATATTGTGATTAAGTTCATTATTTTCTGTAATGTACTGATAAACATTAGACTTTCATATATATTAAATTCATTACACATGACTGAAGTAGTTCAAGCATTTTATTGTTTCTAATATTGATGATTTTGGCATACAGCTCATGAAAACCAAAAATTCCTATCTCAATAATTAGCATATCATGAAAAGTTTCTCTAAACGAGCTATTAACCTAATCATCTGAATCAACTAATTAACTCTAAACAGCTGCAAAAGATTCCTGAGGCTTTTAAAAAGTCCCAGCCTGGTTCATTACTCAAAATCGCAACCGTGGGTAAGACTGCCGACCTGACTGCTGTCCAGAAGGCCATCATTGACACCCTCAAGCAAGAGGGTAAGACACTGTAGAAAAGATGTTCTTACATTTAATCAGAAACCATAGAATGTGAAATATCATAAAATATGAAATATCACCTTAATAGATCTTTGAGTAAATTTAACCAGAAGATCGGATCTTTTTATTGCAGGGATTGAGCAACATTTTGTATCAACTCCAAGAAAGAGAGTCAGGTTTAAAAAGTTAAAAGATTTACTTCTAAACAATTTGAACAAGACTAACTTTAAACACAATATGATGATGAACTAAGGTGGAGTAAGACTGAGGATGGTGTGTGTGTGAATGTGTTCAGAACCAGTAAATCCAGAGAAACAATTAGTTCTGATGGGAGTGAGATGGTGTTTTGCTCTAAGCTTTTAGTTGGAGATTATAACACACATTGAGACGCCATCTGTCGGCCTACGTACCCTTGGCGGAAGTCCCCATTTAGATCAGGAGGTGTCGAGGTCCAGCTTGGACCTTGTCTGGAACCGAAGCCTGTAGCAAAGCCGCAGTTGCCGACCAGTCCCGTTTTGAGATACTCCCAGGTCACGACAGTTTATTGGCATCTAGCGAGATGCTGAAGGGGTCGTGATGGTTCAGCTTTTATTCTGAAGGAACCGTTGCAGCAGGTGGAACATGCAACAGATTTAATCCAGCTTGTCGTTAGGTTCTTTCGGCTTTAAGAGGCAAGTTAGGTGCTCGACACACGGGAGGCGACAAACGACCGCGATCAGCGAAATTTGTCTGTTGCCCAGACCTCTACATCGGAGAAACCAAACAGCCACTTCACAAGCGCATGGCACAACATAGAAGAGCCACCTCCACGGGACAGGACTCAGCAGTTCATTTGCATCTAAAGGACAAAGGTCACTCTTTTGAGGATGCCAACGTTCACATTTTGGACAGAGAGAACAGATGGTTTGAAAGAGGAGTAAAGGAAGCCATTTATGTCCACTGTGAGCAACCATCTTTGAACAGAGGCGGTGGTTTACGACACCTACTGTCTGCTATCTATAATCCAGTTTTGAGATCCCTTCCCAGATGCCTCAACGCCCACGCATATCCTGGGCCACCTGACCTCAGGAATTCACATGATAGGGTGGGGCCAGGCTTCACAATGAGCTCACCCGAAACTCTGGCTGAATAGGACCCACACCCACCCTCAATGTGTTTATGTAGAAGATCATCAGGGGGTCTTTTGTTCCCTCTTCGGGGGGAAACTCCCACTGGGTTTAAATCTGGGACTCTCCACCATTTGACCTTAGAACTGAAGAAGCCTCTCGGATGAGAGGTGAAACGTCTTCAAGACACTCAAAGAAGTCCAGACGCTTTTTCTTTCAAAGCTACAATGACCTGGATGACTGAGAACCTTCACAGACAAAATGTGAAATTCCATAGGAAATATGCAATCAATTTGGTGGATCTTTGAATATTACTTTAACCAGAAGATCGGAAATTTTTATTGCAGGGATTGAGCAACACTTCGTATTAACTCCAAGAAAGAGAGAGAGTCAGGTTTAAAAGTTAAAAGATGTATTTCAAAACAATTTAAACAAGAGTAACTCTAAACACTATGTGTCTGATGTAACTAAGGTGGAGTAAGACTGAGGATGGTGTGTGTGTGTGTGTGTGTGAATATGTTCAGAACCAGCAAATCCGGAGAGACTATTAGTTCTGAGTGGGAGTGAAATGGTGTTTCGCTCTAAGCACTGGTTTGGAGATTATAACACACATTGAGACGCCATCTGTCGGTCTACGTACCCCAACGGAAGTCCCCGTTTAGATCCGGAATGTCGGGGGTCCAGCTTGGACCCTCTTGGAACCGACGCCTGTAGATATGCAGCGGTTGCCGACCCTTCCAGTCTTTAGTTACTCCCAGGTCACAACAGTTTATTGGCATCAGCGAGACCCTGAAGGTGTCGTGATGGTTCAGCTTTTATTCTGAAGGAACCGTTGCAGCAGGTGGAACATGCAACAGATTTAATCCAGCTTGTCGTTAGGCTCTTTCGGCTTTAAGAGGAAAGTTACGGATTGGCCACTCCGATAACTTCTCTAGAACGCTTGGAACTGAAGTTAAGATGACGTGGGGCATAGTTTTATAATTCAGATGTTTTGATTTACTGTCGAATCAGAATTTGACACAAAAGGGGATTATACAAGCACCAACAAAACCACGCCTCACGTCAGATCTGGAAGGTTCTGATTGGATCAGAAAAAGGAAATGTGTCACGTGACTTTAGCATTACGTGTGATCAGTCTAGTGTAAATATTTAAAGTTATATTACTTAATATATACTATCATAGGATTATAATATCAAGTAATTAATATTCTTATTTCACAGATTGATTGAACATTAGGCTTTACATGATTATTTGGACTAACAGACGTTATTTAATTATTATTTAATAGAGTTCTTGGTCTTCTTTCCTGTGCTGTCCGAGGAAGCAACAGTTTAGATAAGAGCACAGAGCATAATGGCCTTGGCCCATGTCTTGTAGATTAGGCTTGTGTCAGAAACTTATGGTTTTGCTTGGGCAGAGCAAATAGAGCAGGGCCTTTTAGGTCAGAAATGGACAATTCATCACACTACACTAGCATCTTTTCCACCACCAGATGTGTCTTTCCACATGGTTGTTAAATAACTGAGCAGCAGCTTGTTGCACCAGTTGGGTTAAATATGTTTTTTCAGCTGAAAGACGATCGCCCATGCAGTAATCATCTAATAGGAGGCTCCTACCTGTTGGCTTAAGGAAATCCAGGTGGAGACTTTATTTGGGCTGGATGGTGTATGCATCAAGTAGTCTTTCTATGGCTGCAGAGATTCTATTTCTTTAAAAATGAAACTTTATTTTCTTTATCTGAGTGAATTTGTAGTTAATTCAACAGGTGGAACTAGTGATTCATTTAATTTCCTCCAAACTCCATTAGAACATGTTTTCTGGTTCAATCAGAGGCCCGGCCCAGTGCTCTTCAGGCCAGGGCCAACAGAAGCTGTGCACCCAGTTGGAGTCGAAACGGCTTCTGAATAGAAAATCCCAGAGTCTGTTTTAGCTTGCTCAGCTAAACCTCCAGTAATTGCAGAAACAGCCACTAATAATGGGTGCGTGTCATCTCCAATCCCCAGTCCTCCTGTCTGTCCACACCACTGAGGCAGCAATTACAGACCTGGGCCTTCCTCTGGATGTGCGTAACAGAGGACTGTGTTTCTGTGTGTAGGGGCAGCAGGTTAGGGGGTGCAGCAGGAACCGAACGAGTTGAGGACACCAAAAGCAGACGGGGATCCAAGCATAATGTAGACATTTAGCTAGCTGAGTCTAGATCAAGGCTATTCAATCCTGGTTCAGGAAGAACCACTGCTCTGTTTTTCCTGCTCCATCACACCTGATATAGTTATTAAATCACATTAGTCAGAAACCTGTTAATTACTGGTTTAAACCAGCTGTGCTGATGCAGAGAAACACAGGAAACAGACTCAGTGGCCCTTAAGGAACAGAATTAATAGCTGAAGGATGGATGTTTCATCCTCCAACAACAATAAAACCAAAGATTTCATCAGTAATAAAGGATGCATCCTTGGAGCCTCTTCTCTTGTGATAAGGTGGACTCGCCAGGACCTTGTAGGAGAACCGCACCGCTGGAGATTCTCTGAGTCACTTCCTTTACTAAACACCCCCTTGGCTACCCATCTATGACTCCTACAACGGCCATCACAGGGATTAGGTAAAGCACTGACTGACCTTTCCCGTTACGCCACTATTGTTTTATTTGATTTTTCCCACAGAAGCATGACGAACCGATGTCACAGCAGACAATAGAACCGTGCCACGGCCTGACCCCTAAACTAATTTGCCAGCTTGTTTAACAAGTGCCTGTTTAACCAGCGCTCAGTTTGTTTATTCTTTATCCGTCTCTTCATTTGTTGTGATTTTCTTCGTTTCTGCTCAGAGGACTGTAAAAAGGGATTAGAGGGTTAGGGTCATGTCAGCCTTTCTTAGGAGTGTGAGATTTAGCCATTGCTATGGAAGATTAATCGTTTGGAATCATGATCAAATGTCTCCGTATTAAAAAAGCGAAAACTTTTCATTTTATCGCCGTCGAGGCAGAGTCTGTTTTTGATTTAGCCCGAGTGCCGTAGAGTTGCAGCACATCAGCCAGTGTCTGGTTTCCGAGGGGTCAGAGGCTGGGATGGTGTAGCCGTAAGCACCAGCTACACGTGTGAAATCTGACACAGCTTTGCTCCATTTGTGTGTGATTACGCTTATTTCCTAGGGCAACATCTGTCGACAGCTTCCCACAGACAGATAGCTGCACAGTGCAGGGGACTGTGTTCATTTCTCTTGGTGCTAGTTTCTAAAACGATCCTGTGAATCGGACTTGAATAAAGGGGCAAAAACTACAAGCTTAACAAAAGTGGTCATCTATGCAGCAGTGTTGTTTTTGGCAGCCATCTTAGTTTTAGGTTTTTGGACAAAAACGCATTTTAGTTTTTGTCCGTTTTAGTCGACCACAACTTTTTTTTTTTTTAGTTTCACAAAATTAAATAGAGTATTAGTCTTTAACAAATGAATTTACATGTCAGACGAGACATTTATCTCAGAACATGAATCTGTTTTTGAACTCTGCATTTAACTGTTGAATCCTAATTTTGGGCTCTTTACAGAACTGAGATCAGACATTTATTTGTTGTGGCGGTAGACACCAGCTCCCTGCAGCCCTACGCAGGGGTAGAAAATGAGTGATGTGAGCAGATGTTTTTAGTATTCTGTGTCTGAATTAGTCATAATTAGATTTTTTAGATTCCCTAATAAAAAAAAAATCAAACAAACGATAGGAAACTAACTCTTTATTGGTTGTGATCCAAACGTGTTGATTGGATTGGCTGACCTAATTCATGACTTCTGCCACTAAAGGGTTTTTTACATCTTAAGTGTTGAGGTGGCTCAGGCATCTGGTCAGGATGCCTCCTTGACGCCTCCCTGGTGAGGTTTTCCGGGCACGTTCAACCGGGAGGAGACCTAAAGGTAGACCCAGGACACGTTGGAGAGACTGTGTCTCTCACCTGGCCAGGGAACTCCTTGGGATTTCCCACAGAGGAGCTGGCCCAAGTGGCTGGGGAGAGGGAAGTCTGGGCCTCTCGACTTAGGCTACTGCCCCCGCGACCCGACTCCGGATAAGCGGATGAAAATGGATGGATGGGTGGTTTACCGTTTGTAGTTTGGCTAATAGCAGCTATGAGCTGCTAGCTACTAGCTTGTAGCTGATAACACGTTCATCTTGATAACTAACATTCTAGCTGGAGTTGAAGCCGGCTGTCCTGACAGATTATGGGATTTGGCAATTGCTGTAAAATGAAGTCCCTTTATAATGCCCAAGTAGGTAATTTCCTTTACTAAAACCATCAGAGGAGGTTTTTATAACTATCAACAGTAACTAGCATCAGTGCTGATTTGGAGTCATTTACCTTGCATCCAACCTCTCTGATTTACCTAAAACATGTGCTACAAAAATTAAGGTGTCATCTGCATAAAGTGATATGGAATGTGAGGAAGAATTAAAAGTAATTGGAGCTTCCCACTGAGCTGAGCCAGTAGTTCAGTCAACAGATTGAAAATTAACCGGTACAGGGGATCTCCTTGTGTCGTTAATCTCCTTTGGGAAGCAGTGGCTAAGGAGGTAGAGCAGGCCTTCTGCTAATCGGGGGGTTGTAGGATCCATCCTGGCTCTCGGCAGAGAATGATGCCGTAGTGTTCTTGGGCAAGGCACTTAACCTACCATGACTGCTGGTGGTGGGCGAAGGGACTGGTGGCTCCTGTGCTTGGCCACCTCACCTCTGTCAATGTGCCCTGTGGCAGCTGTGGCAAAGGTGTAGCTCCTCACCACCAGTGTGTGAATGGATGAATGATACTTTTATGTGAAGCACTTTGAAGTCCTCTGACTCTGAAAGGCGCTGTACTCTATATAGTGTGGGTCATTTGTCATTCAACCTGGAACTAATAACACAAGCATCCTCCTATGTACATCCTTGCATTTGGGTTAGAATAGTAAGCATGTATAGAGTAATGAACCCATCTCCAAATTTGAATTCTTTTAAATTCTCCACAGATAGTCAGGATGCCTCCTGGACGCCTCCCTGGTGAGGTTTTCTGGGCATGTCCAACTGGGAGGAGACCCAAGGGAAGACCCAGGGCACGCTGGAGGGACTATGTCTCTCGGCTGGTCGGGGAACTATTTTCTAATTCCCCTCTGGGATTAATAAAGTATCTTTGAATTGAATTGAATTGAACACCTTGGGATTCCCCCGAGGAGCTGGCCCAAGTAGCTGGGGAGAGGGAAGTCTGGGCCTTCCTTCTTACGCCGGGGACACACCGGCCGCGGAAGCGCCGAGAAGCGCAGAGAAGCGAATTGCTCACGAAATTCGGCCGCTGCTCGCCGCTCCTCAGTTCAGATCAGACGCGCCCCAGTCGAGGCGCGCCTCGGCTCAGCTGTAGTTTTTCTTTTTAACACTTGGTGTCCTCCATTTCCTCTCTGCCTTTTCTCAGCTCTTTTCCTCTACATTTGAGTGTTTGTACGTGTGTGTGTGTGTGTGTGTGTGTGTGTGTGTGTGTGTGAACCTATGGTATGAGTTGTTTCTGCCAGTTGAATCTCTTGGAACCCGCTCCAATTCTGCAGCTGTACCCTAGCAGTTTCTTCCGAAATGGGTACGTAAATAAACATGTTTTTCGGGGGTCGTACAGCTCCTTGTGTTTCTCAACTTCCATAATTAATTTAAAGTCATCCATCTTAACTGCTTGCCTCAGACTTTCTGCCTCTCTGTCCTGTTTGCTCCGGTGAAAAGACACCCAAAACCACACCCCCCTTCACGTGGTCACACACGCACACAAGTTCGATGTGTGTGTATGTGTGTGTGTGTTTGTGTGGTTTTTCTGCAGTGTCTGTTTACGAACACATTTGACTATTGCGGAATTTTATTTTGAAATGCTTTATTTTGTTAACTTTACCGGCCTGCCTCTTATGTTTACGTTTGACTTCCTGCCAGAATTGACGCAATTCACCCGCGGCTCGCGAAAAAAATAGAGCCAACGCCAAAATGATCGCTGCACGGCGCGGGCTGGAGCGCCGGCGCGGGCTGGAGCGCCGGCGCAGGCCGGCGCGAGGCGATTCGCGGCGCTTCGGCGGCCCATGTGGTCTATAGAATTGCTTAACAAGGGCGCCGAATGAAGGCGGTCCCATTTTCGCGGCGCTTCCACGGCCAGTGTGTCCCCGGCGTTAGGCTACTGCCCCCGGGACTCGACTTCAGATAAGCGGACAAAAATGGATGGATCTCCACAAATAGGGAAATTCTTTCAAAGGCCTTTTCAGCTTCTAAGAACAATACGCAGGCTAGTAGTAAATAATGCTTCGAGAATGTGTAAGAGGTGACAGATGTTATCAGAAGCATAGCAGCCTTTAATGAATCCGGTCTGATTGGAGTGAATTAATGTCTCTAACATAAGTTCCAGTGTATTGGACAAAACCTTAAAGAATTTTAAAAAGTCTCCAATAGTCTAAGATAATGGTCGATAATTGGCGCAGCCTGGTTTAGGGATCAAGGCTGTGCTTAGATCCTGATCACTTCACAATATTTTAGTTCATTCGGAGGAGAAAACGTCAAATAGAACTATTCAAAATACACAATTATTTAGCCGTTTACTCAGCTAATAGGGTGCGTTATTTTAGAATCCTTACAGGCATCTGTAATTCTCTCACGGGTCAAAAGATTCACTCGAGATACTTTAAATACGTCTGATTCACTCTCTGACGTTAAATCAGTGTGACAAAGTCAAATGGTAGAGTTGAGACGTCATTCAATATAAATGTCAGGACATGAAATAAACCTTTTAGACTATTCACTGTTCTTCACTTGGAGATGTCCTTTGTATCTGTCCTTGCAGAGAGTGCTCTCAACAAGCCTTGCAGCATTTGGTCGAAGCTGTTTCCAACTTTTGTTTCTCCCCCAACCTCCATCTTTGGTTTTTGTGGGAAGTAGAGAAGTAAAATGCAGTTGAGTGAGGTGGTTGTCTCCCTGAGGCGTTTGATGTTCTGTCTCTCCCTCGTACAACTCCAGTTCATCTCACTGCTGTTCTTCATGCAACTCTGAAAAACAGATTGGTGAAATGGCATCGCTGCATAGAAAACGTTTTATTTATATTCTTATCTACATGTTTTTATCCAATAGGCGATAGGATTGGTTAGAAACTGGTGATGTGATAAATACCAATACAGCAGAGATGATAGATTATATTGCGATACTGAAAATCAGATATTTGCAGTTTTTGACTAAAGTTAACTGGAAAACTCAGGCCAGTCGCTTCCAAGTGTAACGCTCCTTTCGGCTAAGGTCTGACTGCTATCTCCTTAATCACCAGAAGAAAAGAATTCAGAGAAGGAGCCTTGGGGTGTGGATGAACCACAACTACTTAGACTGAGCTCAGGCAGTTTTATGTGAGGTGTAACAATCACAACAATGACAGCAACATAAATAAACATACATTACACATAAATGAGCAGATAAATAGTTCCAAACACAACGATTCAACACGAGCAGAACCAAGGGGGTTGGTTCATTCAGTTCATGTTAGTCCAGCGACCTTTGACAGGTCATTTTCCTGATGGTATGATTCAGTAAAGGTTCAGTCCTACCGCATTGCGGCGGCGGTCGGGCGGCTCACCATCCCGTCTCGATCAGGCCTCAGACCAAGGGGAAAAACAAAACCATCAAAAAAAAAAACCTGACCTGAACAAGATCAGAATAACACAAATTAGTAACACAGCCACAACAGGGTTGGGCGATAAGTAACGCTCACAAAAGAATCAAATCACGAGTTAATTAACACCAGCATGAGTTTGTTTCCCAATTAATCATTATGGATAAATGACAATCAAATATGGGTCCCATCAAAGATCAGCTTAATACAGTTGCCAACAACATGTGCTTATGAGTAGTGCCCGACCGATACCGATATAAAACTTTTAACAAAGGCCGATAGCCGATATAATGGCCGATAAATCTCCCTCACAAAAAAATAAATAAATACAAATGTTCTTAAGATTAAACCCTTCATTCTCTGCCTTTCTGATGCTAACTTATTTATATATTACACACCAAAGAACTGTCTCAATAACTCACTAGGGTTTCCAAGTAATGCAAATAAGATTTATTTTGCAATCTTGAAAACAACAGAACACACAAACTCCTACTGAAGATGAGCAGATGCTGCAGATGACATCACCGGATGGATCTTTAGTGAAGTAGGCCCACACCTTACTACGACCCTCTTTTTCCATCTGTAATAAAATAATCAGCATAGAAGTACAGTTATATATCTGTTGATACCAAGACAAAGTAAAATACATGAAATGTGGCATTTTTATACTTAAAGTTTAAAAATTATCATGTAAATAAATGATATCAGACATTGTGGCTCAAAACCAATGGCTCTGTTTTTGTTTGGTTCCCCAGCTGTTAAGGTTTTCTCATTCAGTATTCAAGTCTCTTTTTTTTTTGCCTTCCACTTAATTTGTCAGGTTGTTTTTCTAGTTATTCTTCTTTCCCTTTTAGGATTCTTTCTTCTTTAAAATATTTTCATTTATAGTTCCTCCCATGTTCTCCTGCTGTACTCTGCTCCCACTCACAGCTCCTCATAAATAGTCCTCTGTCATCTCTCACTCCTCAGTGCATACGATTCAGTTTCAGTCATACTCTGCTGGTTTCAGCATCCTAGCTACCTGATTTTATTTCTGTCACCTGATTTTTGGCATTAAAATACTTTTGAGTTTTACACTTTTGTGTTTTGATCCTTTCCAAAGCCGACAGTATTAGGAAAATAAAAATAAGATACGTTAAATGACTAGTATGTGGCAATGTATAAGCCTTATGTAAAATATAGGGCTGAAAAAATACAATAGATTTATTCTATTGTAGAGAGGAATGTTTATTTTCTCGTATTACCGCCCCTACTCCTCTCCCAGCTAGGGAGAGGAGGGGGGACTCCCTGCACAGCGTTTCATTGCTTTGTTGCCAACCTCCCCCCTCGCCCGTCCTCAGCTGCGACAACGGTCGTGTGCCGCCGAAGCGCCGCGAAACGGGGACCGCCTTCATTCGTCGCCCTTGTTATCCTATTCTATAGGCCACATGGGCCGCCGAAGCGCTGCGCGCCGGCGCTCCAGCCCGCGCCGTGCAGCGATCGTTTTGGCGTCTGCACTATTTTTTTCGCGAGCCGCGGGTGAACCGCGTGAGTTTGAAAAGACTGCTGAAGAGCGGAGGAAATTGTCTGAGAATATTCCAGAATGTCTACCAGAAAAAGGCCAGCAGAAAAAGGGGAAGCAGCGTGAGCTCTGCAGCGTAACGCTGCAGCAGTTTTATTTTATTTTTTCAGGTTAACTTTTCAATACGAGGCCACGAGGCACACAATAAACTTAGGAAGCATGTTGAGGGGAAACATACTTTTGTCATTGCTTATTTTACCGTTTAACTTACCACTGACACAACAAATATGCTTAAAACTGAAGACTTACCTCCTACTTCCTCATCACTGTCATCTCTGCTTGACTGAATTGCTTCTGCTGCTCCACTGCATGTGTGCTGTGACGGTGGCTCCACCCCCCGAGGAGTGGAGCCACACAACATGAGTTCATTAAGCTGGCGCCATCTGCTGGATAGGTAGTGCAATATCGGCCATATCGGCCGTCTTTTTGGCCGATAGCCGATAGTGTCAATGACCCCTATATCGGCCGATAATATTGGCCGGCCTATATATCGGTCAGGTCCTACTCATGAGTTAAAAACAAATGTGCAAATATACAATCATGTGTCTCAGGTGTGTTAAGGTTAACACACTTAAAATAAATGTACCACAGCCCTTAATCAACATTACGGTCATTGGTTGACAGTTCGGCCATGAAAACAACGACTTGCCACTGCTTTAATGAACGAGGGTGGCAATACATCACCTATTTTTAGCAATAGCTTAGCTTAGCATACCAAGAGTTCCTCAGAGCATCTACAACACCGCATCGTAAAACAATACAAATCAACTCACCGTCGAGTTGGTCGCTTAAAGGCGCTACGGTGGTCGCTTGGCAGGATCGTCACGTCAGCAGACGATTACGGAGTATCCGTTCGGCCAAAAACACGCCAGTCACCGGAACAGCAGCAGCCAGGAAGCAACAGGGCAACAACTGTGTAACCCGGAACTTATGAAGGGTCATCCCTGCCAAAATAAGAGCTGACCGGAAGTGGCTGTTTGGTTTAGTTACGTTACACAAGACACATCAAGGGTGTTTCTCAATGTCAAGGCGCCTGGCCTTGCGAGGCCAGGCGCCTTGCTTACGAGGACACGGTCCGTCCTTGGTCAAAGAAAACGGTTAAATGGAACAGACTTGCATCACGTGGCCACGGCTTCCATGGCGGTCATGTAACGTCACGGGAGATAACGTTATATTTTATACGTATTAGTTTCAGTATGAATATATAACAAGACTTTTACTTTTTAAATTGTGTATATGTTTATTAAGTTAAATATATAAGTGAGTTACTACCCGCTAGCCACCGAAGCTGCAACTACTAAGCAACTAACCAACCATAGATAACTTCTTTGGATCTAAAAAAAAAACATTTTTAATTAGCTGACTTACTTTTCAACTTGAAAATTGTCCCCAAAGTAGCTGCCGGCTTCTGATCCGCCGTCCTTTTCAAAATCCCGCGGTGTATTCTGGGTAATTTTTGCCCAAGACAAGCTTACAAGACAACTCCCGTGTATCCTCGCTCAGCTAGCTCAACAGCTAACAAACGGAGAGCACGCTCCTCGGTAGAACATGAGCATTGGAACACGTCTTGGCGGCTCCTGATGACATATCTCCTAGGCAACCGGGGCGGGGCCAAGACATCAAGGCAAGGTTCCTTGGCATTGAGAAACACTCCAAGTGTCATCAAAAGATCTTGCTCTGTTGGAATGAAGGCACTAAAATCTGCCGCCACGTAGCTGTCGGGAGTATGATAAATCATATAGTGCCTTTTTGACTCCGACGACTCCAAAGTGCTTTACACTAATGCGTGTTATGCATCCATTCACACACACATTCACACACTGATGGTGATGAGCTACATTGTAGCCACAGCTGCTCTGGCGTGCACTAACTGAGGCGAGGCTGCTGAGCACAGGCGCCGCCGGTCCTTCCTACCACCATCCAGGAGGGTGAAGTGTCTTGTTCAAGGTCACAAAAGGTCCCTGGAGCAAGCTGGGATTGGACCTGCAACCCTGGCTGGACGAGCTGCCACTGCCCCAAAAGAAATACAGTAAATGTTTGCAAGTAAATTCTCAATAAAAATTCAATACACAGCTTTCGAACACTGATTGAAAATAGTTGCAATATTTCAGTGTATCGATAATGTAGTGACCCCGAGCGTCTCAGCGGCAGTCCCCAACTCAACCAGCAGGAGGCAGTAGTGGTTCACACCAGACCTTTATTAGGCTTCTTCTTCCACCCTTTGTAACGCTACAGACACCGAACTTCTATCACGCTCCTACCACACAGAGTCACGGTGTCAGTTAACCATGCTAATTCAACCTGCTCCACAGAACACACATCACCTTCCCTGTGGCTTACATTAACATAACACTCAAATCAACACATAGAAACTTGCAGAAGGATAGGAAAAACATATAACACAATATCCAGAATGCACCTGGCTTACAACCCCAGCCAGGTCATTACACTATTGTTTTACATCCCTGTTAACCGCTGTCTGACGAACCACTCATGACCTCCTCTATAACGTCTTTTTAGCACAGATTGTAGGGTTGAAAACGAGTTTGTTAGGACTTAAACTTTCACGTTTCTGTGAAAGTAGCTTCGGTTCATGCAAAATTAGATTTTTGTGTTATTTATTTATTTATTTGAATGGGACAGTTCGTGTTTATGAACGTTCAAGAAAATGTTGTAAACACGTCAGATTTAGCAAGAAGCTAGTTTCCATCTGTAGTTTCACGAAACAAATGTCACCCAAATGCAAGAACGTATGCAAATAAATTACAGCCGGGTAAAACAAAGCCATAGCATTAAAAATACTGAAACTAAAAACAGCATTCAGCCTGTTTTAAAATCACCTAAAACTTCTTTATGTTGATCTTTAAAGGACCCCAAAAGGCGGCGTCTGCTGTACTGACCGACAATGCTTTTAGTTACCTTTTGAGAACGCGTTCTCCAACCGTAGCTGGAAGAGAACCTGCGTTAGCTGAAGCACGAAGAGGAAAACAATCAAATGCAAAATGTTTTATGTACCACACGTTGCAAAACTCAACCTGTCAAATGTGCCCAGCTGATGTTAAAGAAAGCTAACTAGCCTTTAGCTCGACTCACGTTGACAGGCACTGAGATCACTGCCTTTGCTCTCTCAAGTGCCTAGCTTCGTTGGTCACATTTACTCAGAGATGGAAGAATTAAAAAGGGAGAACACTTAAAAAGTCAGCATGGAAGAGAGAGAATGAGAAAAAGCCCTGAAGGCAAATGGCAGGAAACATCAGTGCCGTTAGACGGAGCTACTTTAGCTGTCATGCCAGGGTAAGTGAACGCACCAGTGAGCGCACACAGTCAGCATCACTGAGCACACACAAATAGCCACGACGGTCCTGATGATGTCAAGCTAACTCTTGCGTTGCAATCTGCTTTATGGTTTGTGAAATATTCTGAAATTGGCGTAGTGGAATGTGGGATTTTTGTTGCCCTGTTCTGAGTGGAGCCTCTTTCAGCAACTTTATATACGTAAATTTTCCAACACCGACATAGATGTAAGCATTGTTTTTACAATTTTTTATTGTTTTCAGAAATTTACCGTGATTCGAAAAGACTGTTGAAGCAGCTGACCTCGAAGCAATGCAGTCTGTTCAGTAATTAGAAGTCAACCGACAAGTCGACCCAAGTGGCGTGAAGTCTCCAGAGGTACTCGGTTTGTCAGAGCTGATTAAACACAGGCAGACATAAGCAGACACTCTGGGGTAACACGTGGTGGCATCGAGCGGAGCCGCTGGCCTGAGCCCGTTTACCGAGCAACGTGTTTGGACAAGGAGAATGAAGCGAGGAGCTCTCACGGATGGAGATGATGATGGCTGATCTCTGTCACACAAGCTGTATTTTTACTGTATCTGTTCGCCACATCTAGTTGTCTTGTAATTGTGTTTGCTTGTGCAGCCGTGTGTGAAGCCTCCTTTTAAGTCTGTGTACACAAGCGCGTTTATTCTAATGACTGTATGTCAGGGACACGTTTGCATCTTTTATGTACTGCAAGAATGTGAGAGAGGGCTTGTTTTCCCGCATGTGTGTGTGGCAGTGAAACACTTTGAGCTTTTTGTGATTGCTCATCAGAATGGAAGATCACACAACGCGATGTGACAGTGCACAGTGCAGCTCAGCAAGTGGCGCTGGGATTTTAATTGATGTTAAAACCACCGAGTACTTGAAGCACCGATGGGTAACGCTTATTAAGGACGGGGTTTATTTTAGAAGACTACTCAAAGAACTTCTGCGCTGATTTTTGTTTGGAGCAAAATGTGAAGCTTGAAGGAATAGTGGAGGCAGCCCCGCTATTAAGAACTTATTCTATTGATGATTTTTTCAGTATTTTTTTGTCTCTTAAATGTTTTAAATCAGAAAACACATTTCTATACCAAACATGACCGAAGTAAAGACACAATGTCGTTTTCAAATGATGATTTCATTATTTAAAGTGACAATGTGTAGTTTTTCCTATTAATCTCTGGAAACGTTGGAAATGAATAAACTGACGTTCAGTCGTTGAAAAATATTGTTGGCTTTGTTACATATAACCACAAAAACCGGGTCTGAAGTACATGGGGACTGGTCTACGTCTGAGTGACGCCATGTTTCCTCCTACATGTTCCCGCTCGGGGTGCTGTGCCTGCTGATGACATCACACTACATCAGGGGTATTCAATTCCGGTCCTGGAGGTCCGGTATCCAGCACGTTTTAGTGGTTTCTCTGATTCTCTGTTTAAACTATTATAGTAAGTATATAAAATCAAACATATCAGTTGATAAACGGAGACACTGAGCAGCTCTGATTTTTATTAAATGGAGAAAGTTTAAAAGAGGTTTATTGAACAAATAAATACACAACATTTGGAATGAATTAATAGATTTATTTACATATGTAACATCCAGAAAGGGTCAATTTTCACCTACATACTGACCTACACAATATCCGGTCACCTACAGACCTAATTCCACTATCTGAGTGGAGTTTCTATTCTGTCTTCTAACCCCAAAATTCCACTATCTCCGCTCCGCCCCAGCTTTCCGCTGCCGCTCGCTTCCAAACTCAAATTATACTATACCCGCTCTACAACGGCTCCGCTCCGGTGCGGAGACCTGAGTTGCGCAAACAGGCATGCGCGGGATTTTCGAGATCTTGCAATACAGTCCGAGCAATAAATGCGGAAGTTAGATCCAAACACCCGTTGTTTGGGAGAAGCATCGAAATGAACTGTTTAATCTGCCTATCATTTGTGTTGAGAGATCAGCAGTGTTTGGATCAACAAAGGGTGAGTACTTTGATAGTAGAAACTGTATTTATGGCTTATTTGTGTGCATTTAAAGTTCAACCGCCATTGATAGTTGTTAAAAGTTGTTAAACCTGTGCATATGAAACAAAAAACGCTTTTTGTTTATCGATTCATTGTGAAATAACGGAAGCTGTGCTTGCTCCTTTTCCTGTTGGGCGGTTGTGATTTCTGTCCATTGACTGCGGAGGTGCTCTGGCGTCTGGCAAAAATAGAATCAATCCTATTTTTGCCGGATGGCGGAACAGAGGGCGGCGCACTGCGCCGCACGGCCGCAGTAGTGGAACAGCTCTGATTGGCTACACCAGGACCGTTTTTGCTGCGGAGTTCGTGCCGGAGCGGAGATAGTGGGATTTTGGGGTAAAGCCCAGAAAATTCTGCAGTGCTTGTTGACATTTCAGGGGCACAAAATGTCAGCCTATGTTCCCAAACAAAGCTTTGTTTTGATAAGACCGCCGGATTGCACGCTCTCATGAAAGGATGAACTTTCGTAACTAATCATATAATGAAATGGACAATATGGTTAAATGAAATGTTTTGATTAATCTGTGCTTAGAATTAATGAGGATGAAATGAAATATATGACCCATATATTTAATCAGCGTACGTGACTGGACAAGCACACACTCACCATATCTCCATGACACAAGTTAAAGTAATTGCATGCATGTAGATATTTTCTTGTGGGCCAATCAGAGCATCTTTTGTATCTGGAAAAGGCTTGTGTTCTGAGGTTTGTTTGTTAACACCTCTTAATCTCTTTTTCCTGATTGGCCATGTAATCATAATATGGGAATATTAAAACATAATCACTTGCTGAGTGATTCAGTTAGTTTTTGAGCAGAAATCCAGACTGCCCACCGGAGGAAACTCTAACCACCGCATCTCTTGACACGCTGTCAAAACCTGTTGCACCCTGCAGCGACACAGAGCCTTGCTCCGCCAGAACAAAGCTGACACAGCCAAGACTCCTTCAGAGTCCATCTTTCTTAGATGCAACCAACCTGTTTGTTGTGACCTGGGAACAACTCGAGACCGGTCTAGTGGTACTGCAGTTGATCCTGCGGACTTCTGTACCTGGGGGTCCACACAGATTGCCGACGTTCCGGATCTACCACGAAGGCGCGCAGATAGGGTGGGGGACGGGGGGGATCTGTCCCCCCAGATTCAGATCGACCCCGATCCGTCCCCCACACTAAGGCCAGAAAGTAAACAAAATCGGAGGTTAAGCGCTTGAAGCTCCTTTTTCCAATTACACTGAGTGCAGCATGACGTAAACAAACACCGACTCCAGAGGCGCCAAAGTGGTTGCTGCTAGGACGCAGGATGAAGCGAAAAAGGCAACGATTACGGCGTATTTAAAAAAGACCAACAATGTAAGTAGGCGGGACCGATCTGTCTGTTTATGCATGTTGGTTCTAGTTTCATTACATTGTTGTCCGTGTTGGGACTTACTCGTTATAAGCACCAAAGCCTCATTGCTGACTTTAACAAGTCTCATCTACAAATATGATCCCTCATGAAGTTACTACTTTACATCAGAAGATAGTGGAGATGTGGAACCTTCAGGCTGAGCAAAGTTTGGGAGTTTTTAGAGTTTGAAAACCGCCTCCCGCCGAGAGGCTCCCAGTCGGGGAGAGGAGGAGATACGCCCAACATGAAGAGAGCAAATATTAGATAAAACGTATAACTGCCAGCAGGTCTGGTCTTTGTTGACTGATCACTATGTCTGGTCATGACTGACTCTGATTATGAAGCAGAATATTGACTCTGATGAAGAAACTCACTCATCCAGCCGGGAAGATTGACACTACTGCAGCATCAGACAGCTGGTGCTGCACGAGAGGTGTGTGCAGTTTACAAGCTCCAAACGTTGGGTTTGATGTTTGTTTAACCTTCTCTGGGACGTGAAGGATGTAGAAATGATGGTAAAAACACCGCTAACGTGACAGACGTAGCGACAATGTAAAAAAAAAAAGCCGAAAAAAAGAGGCAGATGCCGATGCGTTATATATGGAAGTCAAGTGTGCCACATAATCATAAAAAAAGTGAAATATAAAATTTAAAAAGAGATTTATATATTTATATATAAATTAAAACTTTCCAAATATAATTAAAATTTATAAATAACGTAAAAATACGAAGGAACATCTGTTGGTCAGGCTGAAAAGTTTGGGAACTACTGCTCTAAGTGATAAGTGAATATTGTTTGTTATTATATTTTATGTGCAGTTTTTTGGGTTTTTATGTTTTCTGTAAAGATCGGTATGCTGAAAATCCTTTAATGTTTTGCATAAAGCATGAGGTTTTGGTTAGTAATTGATTGGGAGAAAAACAAATGACTGAATTAAATAGTGGGGCGCCTCTGTCAGTGCACCCCAGGGCAGCTGTGGCTACATCGTAGCTCATCACCATCAGTGCGTGAATGGATGAATGATACACTGTAGCGTAAAGCGCTTTGGAGTCCTTACTCTAAGAGGTGCTATACAAGTGCGGATCATTTATTATTTATCATTTAAAGTGTTGATCAGGCAGAGCTTTGTTGCCAGCGTTCCACTGCATAATGGCTTCAATATAAAAGTGTTAGTTTTTATGTAAACCGTTGTATGAAATCACACAAACTGACTGAGCTCTAGTTAAGGTGCTTGCAATAGTTTGTGTATGTGTATGTGTACGTGTGTGTGTGCGTGTGTTTGGGGGAGAGTACATTGGAACTTTGTTTGAAAATCCTATCTGCACCCCTGCTACCACGGGGGTTCCTATCTGGGTACGTAGGCACGATAAGATTGCGTCTGATGCCGTTTTGATAAATCAACTCTTTAGCTTATAACAACCACAAATTCTTTCACACTCAGAACTCTGTTTCGTCTAGATCAGGGGTGTCAAAAGTGCGGCCCGCGGGCCGGATCCGGCCCGCAAGCGGGTTCAATCCGGCCCGCGAGATGGTTGTGTAAACTTTATTTTCATACTTTACAATGTAGAGTGAAAATAAACGTATCTTTGTGAACAAGTTTTCTCTGTAATGAGTATAAATAAAACAAAGCTGCGCTCAAGGCTCACACAAGAACTTGAATCACATCCTGAAGTTGGCCGCCACTCAGGATGTGACTTCTGATATTGATGTGCTGGTGAAAGCTAAAAGATGTAAAGTAAAATGAGTCGAATATACTTTAAGTGCTGCATGAAACTGATCTAGCCATGTGATCTGTAAGCGCTTTGAATCACTAAGGAATGTTTTTTTTTTTAATTTATTGATTTTTTTTTTTTCAAATTTTCAAGTACACTTCAGGTGTTGTACTTGTACTATTTTGGATACACTGTCCTCAGGCTCCAGCCTTGTTTTATATTGATTGTATTAAAACAAAGAAAACAATCTGAAGTTGTTTTTAATTTACCGGTCCGGCCCACTTGGGACTAGATTTCCCTCAATGTGGCCCCTGAGCTAAAATGAGTTTGACACCCCTGGTCTAGATACAAGGTTCTGATAAACACACACCATTCAATCACCATACGTCACATTCCATCCACTTATATTCATCCATCACATTCGTCTTATTCATAACTTGTCTTGTTTTTAATTTGTTAAGAAAATAAATTTCTTACTTTTATAAATCTGACTCTGTCTGAATTAATACGAAGTGTGGTATGATCACTGAAAAAGCAAAGAATCTTAATTCTTCTGATTAAACATTCAAAGTTCAATCAGACTGATATCCTATATCTATATAGAAGATCACATCTTAATGGTCATAAGTAAAGTTAATATATTAAGCTTAAAAGCAACAATATTTAACCCTCACTACACATAAGAACTAACAAAATATGCAGAATAATTTCACATTTATACAAACTGAAATGATGTAAATACAGTTAAAAGGTTCACATAAGAACTGTTGTGCTTTTTGTCTGTTAGTTTGATGTAGTTTCACGATCCGCACGCAAATGCGGAGAACAAATTTCACACACACATCAGTGTGTGACAACTGATGGGACTTTGACTTTGATTTGTTTAGTCATGTGACAGTGGTTGTAATCATCTGAGAAGTGTAAATGTGTGTGTGGTCTGTGTACATAATAATGTAAATTCAGCTTTAATGATTTTCATTCTATACAAAATCTGTTGATTTTACAAGCATTAGTGTCAGTATATTGATATGGGCAAATATCGGTTATCGACCATAACAGTGATCTTAATATCGGATATCGGTATCGGCCCAAAAATTTCATATCGGTGCATCACTACTATAAACTGTTTATTACTCAATTATTTACATTTAGTGTAAACCCCCGGTTGATGGAGTATCAGTGTTAGCTCCTTCATCGTGAAACTGCCATATCTAGTACCAGACATGTCTACTGCCCTCCGGTGGAGGACCTACTGGCGGTATGGGCCAATTTTATAAGATTTTGTAATTAAATAAAAAGTGATTCTGATATGCTAGACAAGTAAGTAAGTTAGTTTTCACAGGTGTCGGGTCATGTTTTGTTTTAAAACAGTTGAGAAAATTCAGGTTTATTCTACAGCAAGCAGCGCCTTTAAGGCTGAACTCTTCCACTTCACCATTTTCCCGCCAGCCTCCAAACATTTGAAAGCCAAATCCTCGGCATATGACCCTCTTTAATCTTCATTAGACCAAAGTGATCCTCTGTTAGCTTAGTGCATTGAGCTTATTTCATGATGATGAATCACTCCTTTTGAGTGAAGTCATTTGGACTGAAAGCTCATAGGTTCACTGAGGAAATTAGCATAGCTTTAGCTTAACACATCATAGCTTAGCTTGGCAGCTATTGAAGAAGACACCTTCAGGCTCACATGATGGCTAATATTAGCTTAGCATTAGCGTTAGCAAACAGTGTTTAATCATGCTGCTGGGCTGTCTAAACGAATAAGCACATGCTTCCGAGGGTTCCTTTGGAGTTCTAATCCTGGGTCTCGGCAGGCGATGACCTCATGGGTTGGACTGGTGTCTATGGGAGGATTGTCTAGCGGGTCACTCACAGAGATTTGTGGTGAGTGTGTGTTTTATGGTTGATGGTTTAATTGAAGAATATTACCCACTGACAGTGGTGAGTTGAACTTTCCAAGCTTGCACCGGCATGGATCTCCAGCTGCTTTGTTTGGGCATTTTTATCCTGCCTCTCAGGTCCAGTGGTTGTGTGCCCCAAGACATGGAAGCAATGATATTTCAATTGTCTCCATGCCGCATTGCATTAACAGTCGGCTCTGCTTTTCCTCGTGGCTACAAGATGGTTGAAAAGGTTAACCTGTCAGTTTTATCCTACGTTATTTGCCCTTCCTCTGACTAAAATAGTGGCTAAGGACATCTGTGACTGCCAAGATGGCACGCTCACTTGGGTCCTTCATGACCCAACGGCCATCATGTACACTCAGAAATGATGACAGTGCTGTTATTAAGTCAGGCTCGGATTTTTACCGAGGGGCTGATTACAACGGCTCCTTTCAGACGAAAAAGAGGAGATGTACAAACCACTTGGTAATGAGTTGCGTGTCTCTCCCCTCGACCCATCACTGTTGCTGATTTTTCTAAGGAGATAATCTAAGATGAGAGGTCAGTAGATGAGGCTGACCACCTCACTGAAAGAGTTCAGGAGAGGTGGGGCTTTAGGGTTAAAACACATCATCAGTGAATCTAGCCAGCCATGAGCACCGTCAGCTGGAGCGATCCAGGACTTAATGACTCCAGTAAGCTCCACAGAGAAGGCTAACAGCCAGAATGATGCTGGAGGTTAAAATTCAAGACTATTTATGCAACTCTGTGTGTGATTCCTAAGCCTTAAAGGTCTCATTCACCGAGAAACTGTGTAATGCTTGTTATTCACTCTAAAATGTATGTGCATGCTGAACATGAACATTTCTTCAATCCCCATTGCTAACATTAGCTGCTGCAAGGAAATTAATAAATGATCAGGTCAGAAGAAGCCAGTCCGTTCTACATCAGCGTTCACGGCCTCGTCCACCTTTGCATTCGACCACAGCAGGGTGTGTTGATTAAAGTAAGAACAAGTTAAAATTAGCTGTCAAATGAACACACTTTGGGTTAATTTTGACAGAACTGTTACAAACTTAAACCTGTAAACCTTCATCTAGAAGATCATATTCACTATAATGCAATAATATTCTGCTGACCTTTATTCAACATCATAATGTGACTGGAAGAGGTGTTGGTGGGATTGAGGAGGTATTCGAAGTATTCTGCCCACCGATCCACAACATCCTGAGTAGAGGTCCGCAGCACACCGTTCCCACTATAGATAGTGTTGGTAGCGCACTGCTTTCCCCCCTTCAGGCGCCGGATGGTGGACCAGAATCTCCTCGGAGCCGTACAGAAGTCTTGTTCCATGGTCTCACCGAATTCCTCCCCTGCCCGGGTTTTTGCCTTGGCGACCACCTGAGCCGCGTTCCGCTTGGACTGCCGGTACATTAACACTGTTACATCGCGACATTGTTGGGGAGTAATGGAATACATGTACCGCAGTTATGTATTTAGAATACTAATTATGATTAATTGTATTTCGTTACACTTACTATTTTTAAACATGGTATTTAAAATACTTTTGTAATACCATTGGAAGACGTGTGTTTTCCACTTTGGAAATTAAGTTAAATTTGGTGGGTGATGGTGGCACAGGAGTTAAGTGCTCGCCCCGTAATCAGAAGGTTGCAGGTTCGAGCCCCACTAAGTTCGTCACTATCACTGTGTCCTTGGGCAAGAACCCTAACCCACCTTGCCTGCTGGTGGTGGTCGGAGGGACCGTTGGCGCCAGTGCTCGGCAGCCTCGCCTTTGCCAGTGTGCCTCAGAGCAGCTGTGGCTACAATGTAGCTCATCCCCACCAGTGTGTGAATGACTGATTGTGTTGTAAAGCGCCTTGGGGGGTTCCAGGACTCTAGAAGGTGCTATATCAAGTACAGGCCATTTACCATTTACTTTTCACCTGAAAGATGAATAAATACGTTTGGTGGAATGTGTCTACGTGCCGTTTACAAACAGCATTTGAACGACAGTGTTGTCCTGACAATGGGAATCTCCATGGAAAAGAGTTTCTGACGAGTAGTTGGCTGGGAACGCTGTCGGTGAAATCCGTCCCGATGCTAAAATCAACTCTGTAAGGAAGGTTTAGAGGCCGGGAGGCAGGAGGGAGAGCATGTACAAACAGATGAATAAATGAGTTAAGTGGAGAGAGGGGAATTTCTGCTCCCCTCCACCTCCCCCTTCCTGTTGGACAGTTGAGTGTGTAAGTGCTCTCCCCTTTCTCCGTCCGCTTCACTGCTTCTTCGCTCGTCTCCCAATAGGAATTGCTCAGTGGCATTAAATATGTAAAATTAGCATTTTAAGTAGAACACGTTTCTGTGTCGCGCCCCACCCCTCCCCGTTCCTCCCCTCAGCCTGCTGCCCAGCCCTTGAGCACATCAGCCACACAAACCCAAGCATGCATATGATATGCATTTGGTCATCTCCATAGTAACGCCGTGGGGGTGGGGCTCAGGATGGGATGGAAGGTGTTACCATTGAAAGTAGATAAGATTGTATTTATTTTTTATTTAGTGAGTTTATTCATGGAGTAAGTTATACTAGAACAATGTTAATGTGGTCACACACACACACACACACACACACACGCACACACACACACACGCACACACACACACACACACACACACACACACTCCATGTTGTCTGGATATACAGACTAAGATGTATCCCAACGTTCTTCCCTGTGTGAATCTTTTCTAGCTGCTTTGCTAGGTTAGAATAGGTTTTATTAATTAAACTGCTTATTTAAACCCGTAGAGATAGGGTGAGAAGCTCGGTCTTCCGGGAGGGGCTCGGAGTAGATTTGCTGCTCCTCCACATCGAGAGGAGCCAGTTGAGGTGGCACGGGCATCTGGTCAGGATGCCTCCTGGTCGCCTCCCTGGTGAGGTTTTCTGGGCACGTCCAACCGGGAGGACGCTTAATGGGAGACCCAGGACACGGTGGAGGGACTATGTCTCTCACCTGGCCAGGGAACACCTTGGGATTCCCCCAGAGGAGCTGGCCCAAGTGGCTGGAGGTCTGGGCCTGTCGCCTTAGGCTACTGACCCCGCGACCCGACTCCGGATAAGCGGATGAAAATGGATGGATGGATGGATTTAAACTGCTTGCATCACACTGACGTGCATTCTCTGTAATCCATGACCTCATTTCATTTTTTTTTACACAGCTTAGTAAAAAAATAGTTTTTTACCTTACATGTTTGGCTAATTGCTAATTCGCAGGCAGTCATAGCCACATGACCCCAGTTTTGGTACACCTTCATTTGCCACCCGTTGCTTTTAGAGTAAAATTGAAGATCTTGCTTTTTGTTCACTGCGAACTTGTCAGACCTGCTCACGCTGTGTGCGCCCATGCGCTCGCTACGGTCAGCTGACAAGACGAGGCGGGAGCGAGCCTTCGTGTCTGCAGCTCCAGCCCTCTGGTCACTTTCCGTCTGTCACCATCCACCGGTGTCTTCAAGTCACGGTTGAAGGCACGCTTCTACAATTTGGCTTTTAGATAGTGATTTTTTACTTGTTCATCGTGTCGTTTTATTGCTGCTTTTATTGTTTTATTGGTATTTTTATGTGTTTGTTTTTACGTTGGGGGCGGCGCTCTGGTCAGACCCCATGCTGTTTTTAAACGCGCCTTATAAATATAATTGGTATGGTATGGCAATGACATCATCAGAGTTCGCCGATGTTGGTGGCGTCATTTCCGTTTATCCACGGGCGGCAGAGGACGAAACCATCCTCTGCTGCCCGCGTCCTCCTTGCTGATGACACTGTCCCATGCGTGGTCCAATGGGACTACTCCATCGTCTCTGTTCGTGGTTTTGTGCCCACGTCTCCTTATTTCTATCACTTCTTTTATCCATCTTTTATCTTGTTGTTGTTTTTTTTTACCCGTGTTCTGTCCCGGTCCGTTATGTGGCTTCCCCTTGTGGAGCTATCTGTCACGGCTGATTTCTTTTGTGTGCATTCTGCTTCTTGTTTGGCTGCTCTTGTGTCTCCGACTCGTTCCCCTCTCGCAATCCCGTAGTTATTGTTTACACTCCGAGAGTTTGTGAGGTTGCTGATGATCACAGATTTAACGCTGCATCACCGGCATTTTTAATTTGACATCAGCCTGCAAAATACTGCAGAGCTGAACCAAAGCCAGTAAACAGGAGCGACCCAGAAGTTATTTCTTGTACCCCTCAGAAGCCACAACATATTTTTGTTATTTACCATTTAAGTTGTAAAGCACATTTCAAATACAGCATGAGAGCATGTGAAAGAGAGCCAATGAACTGGGGTGATGTTAATCTGGAACCCAGCAGCTGCGTTTTGGACAACCTGCAGCCGATTTAATGCTGAGCTAGGAATACCAATGAGGAGCAATATCGGGTGAAGCAGGCTAAAGGCTAACATTGAGCTAACAACGCTAACGGGGAATTAGAAGCAAACAGTCGACTCAAAAATAATCCCAAGCTACTTTTTCAATCACCAACAGCTGGATGTTGCAATGACGTGTACGTAATGAGTTATTTGTGGTATCTGTCTTCCCTTAGTTCGTTATTCCAAGAGGATAAGAGGATTTTTTTCAATCTGCAGACCCAAACGCACATTTACACTCCTTTATTTTTAAATTTGTGCCAAAAGAACTTTCAGCCTAGACGGTTGGGTTTAGTTAACCCAGTTAAAGTAATTAAAGACGACTTCGTTAAGTTAAATGGGTTTGATGCTGCAGAACTACCAACCAGGCGGTTGTTAGTGATGGAGCCTCTCACAGCTGTTTTAGTCCACCGCACGACCAAAACCAATTTAACATCACAGAGAACATGTACACCTTAAAAGTTAAAAGTGAA
>SSNQ01034310.1:289196-296696 GCA_006942095.1 Nothobranchius kuhntae | reverse complement strand
TTTCAAATTCTCCTAATTTCTCTTTTTGCAACACCACACCGAGAAAAAAAAACGTATCTCTAAATAAACTTTGGCAGGCCTTTCCTTCTGGAGCGCCCACATAATCAATCATAACCGGGGCGTACAAATTCATCAGCTTGGATCCATTTTGCCGTATTTAGAGATCAAAAGGTTGCCGGTTGACTATAGGAAGTCCAGGTACTAACCCAGACTAATTAATCTAACATGGGAGAGATTTCGCCTCCTCAGGAGACGGGGACATGGTTTTTCTCCATCACCTTGAATATCCTCGATGGGGCTGGAGGGCACTTAGCGTTGCATATCCTGTACGCCATTTAACATTCCATTGATCAGATTAATTGCAGTTGATTGTGTCCTGTGTGAGGAAGCCTGTGAAAGTGCACGTTTAGCTGACATCATTTATAAGCTGCAGAACAACAGACTTGTTCTTCTCTTGGGGCCATTAGTTCTGATCTTTTAGTTTAAAAATAATTGTTGGATGTAAAATGGTTTGATTGATTATTTGTTTTGCTCGTCGCGGCAGGCGGTGAGTCTTTGCCAAAAGCCGGCCTGGAAAACTCTCGTCTGCCAAAAAGTGTGAATCCTTTTATTAACTTTGTCGTGTTGTTGGTTCCACTGCTTTTTCACACACACTCTGTTTCTGAGCCATTAGAAATAATTGTGATTTGAATTTGGTGCGAGCCTGGATCCCCCTCCCATGGCTGGAGGGGGCCAGTCACCTCTGCCTCACTGGGTTCACGTGCGTGTGTGCATGCTCTCACTCGTGCACGTACATTTCACACGTTCAGTGAAAGGCCGACACTCAGGAAGTAGCTGTGCTTTGAAGGCAGCAATTCGTGTTTCCAAACGCGGAGCACTTATGGAGGTCAGACTGGGGGTCTATTAGGACTCTCGTATTCATTACGGAGGGGTGAGAGGCGAGAGACCTGGGGAGCAGCGGTGCCCCCTAGTTACCATAACCTCTGGACTCGGGATGTTTTCCTGTTGGTTTTCAGTTAACTTCCAAGGCCTTCTTGCACACCCTACAGTTCTTGAGTTGTGGGGTAAATGATGTTAGATGTGTGAGGCCCGGTACACACCGTAGTTTTTCTGCCGTCCCTAAGCGCCGTGCTGACTCCAGAGAGGCGGCGCCCCACACGAACACAGATTTCAGCCAAACGACACGGCGTCTTGCTCTAGCAGGACACACTAAAGTCACGAGCACACTCGCCAAAAAGTAGGGCTGCACAATATATCGTAAATATATCGTTATCGCGATATCAGCATACACAATATGCATATCGCAAAGAACAGATAAATATCGCAATGAGTGGTCAGCTGAAATGTTTGCTTCACATAACTCATTCTGTCAGTCAATAAGAAGCATGATGTTTTTTAACAAATCAAATAGAGCTCTTCACCCATTTGGCCAATCGGGTGGGTTCTCATAGGTTAGATGCCCGCCCCCGAGGTGGACGGCACTTAGTTTTGATGGTTAGCTAACACCTGAGTTAGCTTTGTTTTGCTCGTTCTGCTGATTCTGCTTTTCCCGGGATCCACTGAGCGCCTTTTCTTGTTCATTTTCTTTTTCCCTTTCCTCACATTTTTTGCTTTTCTCATTTTTATGATTTTTTAATTTCTTTGTTTTTGATTATTCTTGTTCCTGAGTCAAGTTTTTATTTATCGCAAGTAATATCGTCATCGCAATATTAATCATTGTTACCGAATCTCGCAGGTTCTCCTAATATCGTGCAGCCCTACCAAAAAGTATACGTCGCGAAAAGTCGACAGACACCGAGACCAAAGCGCCACTGTTAGCCTTGATGCTAATGTGGCTAATGCTACTCTCGCGTCGTACATTCATCACTAGGTTTTGGCGTCACTCCTTGGGTGTACGTTCGTTGTCCGACTCCAGATCGGAGTGGTAGATTTTCCGACGCGGCATGAAGACCGTAAGCTGTCGCTGGGTCGGTCTCACTGGATGACCACAGAGCTGTAAATCACGTTCATCTTCGTTACCACGACGACAGATGTGTAAGGCGGATGAAACGTGCCGAGTGTGGCCCCGGCTTCGTGTTGCTCCTTTTTTGTTTTGGATTTCATCACATTGTGTTTCTACATCACAGCTTCTCCTTAAAGTCCCCGAGAGAGGGTTTTGTCTTTTAGATACAAAAACCCAGCGGCAAAAGCTGGGCATGTTTGAAAGACGGTGGTGAAAATCATCCTGATGATTACTGTCCAGACGTGGAGGGAAAAGCTGCCTGAGGATTAATGCCACTGAGTATTTCCTTTGTGCGTCCTGTGTGAGTGTGAGCTGTTGGCAGGCAGTGTTTTTTTCTCTGGGTCTCCGTTACATGCCCGTGAACATGCCAAAACACACAACGCTCATTCTGGCCTGGCCTCAGAAACGTAAAAACGTACAGCAGATCAAACGCACGCACACCTCCCGAGCTCCCTTCAGGGACGACACTCTACACCGCCGGCCGACAAACACATCCTCGCTTTATGCAGGACGGCTTCATAACCCACGCCGTGCACACAACCTGGAGTGTGTGCGCCCGTGTGTCCCACAGACACGTCAGTTTAGACTAAGGTGATCAGCGCCGCTCCGCCTCGGCTCCGGCCCCGCGGGGGTATCCCAGTGTCTCACTGTCCCGGAGAGGGGAATGCTGAGTGTTGGATGGGGTATCCCGTAGCGCCGGCCTGGCTCCTAGGCAGCAGACGGCTAAATCAGTCACAGATTGGATCATAAACGCCAACTTATGAATACATCTTTCTTAAATTGCACACACAGGAAAACACAAGCAGTTGTGAATGTGTCGAAGCCATTTATTAGGCTGCTGTCAGATTTCAGCCGAGCACGTCTTTACTCTTGGCAGCATCGGCCTCTCCCTATTCCCACCTCATGGAAGTGTTCTCACCCAGATCCTCTCGTTCTTCTCCACCCTCGGGTTGTGGACTCAGTTTCAAAGTGTTGAGCATCATCTGAAATCTATTGCAATCAGAGCAGCGCAGGACATAAAACACCAGCCTGTGTGATCCGATATGAGTGTGTGTGTGTGTGGGCTTGTATTTGTACCCTTGTGAAGACCGGATTTGGGATGTTTACTAACCTTCTTACGACCGATAGTCCTTGTTAGGACCAAATCCCGGTTCAAATACGGAGTACTCCCTAGGGGTGAGGTTTACAGGTAAGATGTGTATTGAGTTTTTGTCACACATAACTTTAGGAATACACTGGTTAGGGTTCGGGTTAGGCGTAGTGGACTCACTAAAATGAATGGAAGTCAATACAAAGTCCTAACATGAGTACAAATACAAGAATGTGTGTGTGTGTGTGTGTGTGTGTGTGTTCAGGTGGCATTTTGTTACACTTGTGGTTAACAGAATCAATAAAACACTGGAAAATGATTCTGAAACATGTGAGTTTGTTTTTTTGTTTTTATTGACGATTTTGCGCTTTTTATTCGTTTTTTTACAACAGAAACTTTGGAATATTTGGATTTAACCATCATGCCAACTGAACGTAGTGCTTCCAAAGCTTTAAAGTTAAAGTCCCATTAGTTGTCACACATACAGGTGTGTGTGCGAAATTTGTTCTCCGCATTTGACCCATCCCCTGGGGGAGCGGTGAGCTGCAGACACGGCCGTGCTCGGGAACCATTTGGTGGTTTAACCCCCCAATCCAACCCCTTAATGCTGCGTGTCAAGCAGGGAGGCATTGGGTCCCATTTTTTCAAAGTCTTTGGTACGACCCGACCAGGAATCGAACCATGATCTCCCAGTCTCAGGGCGGACACTCTACCACTAGGCCAATGAGCTGGTTAATGTTTTATTTTATTGGCTTAATGTTATTTTTGGTTGTTTTTTCCAGCAAACACGTTTTTATCCAACGTGCTCCGTGCCTAAAGTCAGCAGTCAGATGAAATCTAAAAACCAAATCTAGAGATTGTGGACATCAGCTCAAGTCCAACAAAATCCTTTTGTGAGTTTGTGTTTTAAAACTGGGAGCTAGAAACCTCCGTGGGGAAGGAAGGGACAGAAACTTTTCCTGTTTTCCCTAAACTGGACCCGCTGTTCCGGTCTGGTGGCTCAGCCGACTGGAGCATCTACCTCTAGTTTAAGGACCGAACCAAACCGGATTCTTTAAAAGACAGATCAGCATCATCTGGTGAAAGTGGTTGAGACTCTTTAAAGCAGCAATCCAGAGTTTTCTCCTTTTCAGGAATTATGTATGATTTTTATAGAAATCCATAAAAGTGACAACTTCACATTCAGACGCAATCACTGAGCGTGCTCGTGGCCGCGTGTCCACACTGATGAAGAGTTGGCGACATGACGAGGAAAATTCTGAAATTCATATTTATAAATAAACGTCACACTGTGAGAATGATCACAGTAAGGCGACGTGTGTTAGGTCTGTTGGCTGGTTAGAGCTCCGCCTTCACAAACGAGAGGCGTAATCACCAAGAGGGACTTAAAGAGCAAGTTACCCCCTACCAGAGTGTAACTCCACTCCCACTTCCTGTTTGAAAAATGCAACAAATGCTTTTGCCTAGCAGACCGAGGGGGCGGAGCCGCTAACAAATACACACACACAGGCTCACAACGACATTATGACATCATATGGTACCAGCTAACATTCTAGGGTACCTCTTAGCCAATAGCGATGGCAGATTTAAATTCAAATGCAGTGCAGAGTTTTTACCTGACAACGGCACAACACTGACAGTTTTAGGCAGAATATCTAAATTCAACTAAAATGCACTAAAGTGCACAACTATTGACTACACGTGTCTGCAGCACGATTAGACACACATTTATTTTCACACCTCTAGGTGGTGCTCTCTGACAAAAAAGACTAAGTGGTTCTCAAAGTTGGGTTTCGGGACTCCAACGTGGGTCACTAGGCACCTTGAGATGATTAGCAATGACGCATTTAGCTTTAATGATTTCAGAAATATCACAGTAGTCAGAAATAAATGAAAAATTAAATTTATTAACATTTTTAATCTCATTCAGAGGTTCACGCCTCAAATCATCCAGCTGAACGCTTCTGCCTGAATTTTAAGGTTATTTCTTTAGCTTCTTAAATAGAATTTATTTTACAAACCCAGAACTAGTTCACTATCAATCAGATCAACCAGATTTTATTTATAAAGCGCTTTTCAAGCAAAGTGTTTTACAGAATTAAAATGACTCCAAATTCCCATAACAGTTTGAAAAACATTAGCAAACACACACACACACACACACACACACACACACACACACACACACACACACACACACACACACACACACACACACACACACACACACACACACACACACACACACACACACACACACATACATCATTAAAAATTTTATTTGGCTGAGTCCAGATGAGCCAAGTAAGGTAACGCAAGGAAACACCATCAGAGGAGCCATCTGCCCCGGCAGCATCAGGTCTTCCACACTAAGTCAGGGTGCTCAGTGGAGGGGGAGCATAGACCCCCACCACCTATAGAGCGCCCAGGAAGCTACAGTCGACCACCGCCCCCGGGGCAGAGGGCCCCTACAGAGAAAACACTGGATTAAAAAATATGAAAATAAAAGAGCTAATATTAATGACAAAGTAAGAAAATAAGTAATAAATAAATCATATAGAAGGTAAAATAATATAATTAAATAATGAAACAATGCTAAAATACAATCATAAAACGAGAAATAAAACTAATACCTTAGATAAAAGCTAACTTCCCTAAAAGCTAACTGAACACTACAACTTCTCAGTGTTCAGTGGCTGACTGGTTGTGTTGTGAAGCACCTTGGGGGGTTGTAGAACCCATGAAGACGCTATACAAAATAGGTCCTTTACTTCCCAATGTTCCACTATTGTTTACTAAATAGGTTTACGAACATCCGTCACACCATGAAAACAATAATATTTAAGCTCAGGTTGAATTTACCTAAAAATCTGACTTGTTTCTGCGTCTCTATGATAATAAAATATTACAAATTAATTACCTGCTCTTCATCGTTATTAATTTTAACACTGATTTGAGGACGAGTGTGTTTAACCTGTTTCTACTTTAATAACGCGTTTTTTTATTGTATAAAAGTAAAAGTTGATAGAAAACAACTAAACCACAAACACGAGTGGTGGAGAAGAAAAGGTAAATAAAATATTTATGGATTTTACTTCTCGGCTGCCAACAACTTCAGTAAGAAGTCTTTATTGAGATTATGGTCATTTATTGTGTGTTTTAAGGTGGTATCGGCGTGTGTGAGTTCTTTGTCCCAGCGTGGGTGGGTGGGGGTGGACTCGTGTCCGACCTGATCACCAGGAGCTGATAAGATGAGTGTGGTTGTTGTCTTTCATCACCTCGGATGAAACATTCCTCTGTAATAATTTGGATCAGCCTCAGCGGCTGTTACCCCGGCAGAGATTAGGCCACAAAGAGCTGCGTCTGCTTTCCATCCAGAAAAGGTTTTTTTAGGTTTCGACGTGAAAATATCAAATAGAAAAGAACTGAAAATGAAAAATACGCGTAAAACCCTAAAACCCTACATTGTGGAAAAACTCGCTAAAACTCAAGCGTTTATTTCCTTGTCTTAGGAGTCGGGCTTTCCCTCAAAGAACCAGCGGCTCATCCGCCAGCCCCGTCAGGAAAAATCCAAAGCAGTTCTCTAGATTGTTAACAACATTTAATCAAAGCTCAATCAGAACGGCTACCCTGTCTTCCATCCCCAGCCGGAGGTGAAGTATGTGTGTCGGAGGGCGTCCCGCCTCCGCCCGCTGACAGACGACCCAAAAGGACGGCTCTGTACAACCTTATCTCCATCTGACCCTCCTGTCAAATCAGCCTGGAGATGAAAGAGAGACAAGGAGCGCCCTTAAATAAACCAGGGAGCGCGTTGTCCACCGGAGCAAATCTACAAATGCAGCAAGAAATGTTTCAAGTCTGACATCTGGGCTGTTTTCCTGCACAGCTGAGAAAAAAAAGCACATTTTCTCACATTTGGACACCCAGTTGTTGTGGCTTTTTAAGCAATTTCTCTCTATTTTCTGCTAATTCACCTGAACATAAACAATAAATGCACTGGTTTGAGATCAGATAGTGTTACTCATATGGGAACAGTGGGACTCGCGGCTCGAGTTCCCGACCCATATGCCGACCACTCCGAGTATCAATCACTGCATCCAAACAGCCTAAAAGAGCCATATTGATTACCGATAAAGCTTCATAAATCAAGAGGTAGACGCACCGATGTTTCACCGGCCTCCCCGTGCGCGCACGCTCGTTGGATTGTGTGCCGCTCCTGAAATCATTCCAATAAGTCTGGAGGAATAGTTTCCCAGGACGGATGTAATCCGATCGGTGGTAAAAGACAAAGGGAATTACAGGAGAACTTTGTGATGAAACAAGCTAGAAAAGAAAAGATGATGAAATTCGTTATTTAGTCGGTATAACTGGGCTTGTACCCCCCCCCCCCCCCCCCCCCCCCCCCCCC
>SSNQ01034310.1:256808-289186 GCA_006942095.1 Nothobranchius kuhntae | reverse complement strand
CCCCCCCCCCCCCCACCCCCTCGCTATAATGGGACACATGTTCCCGTGCTGCTTGGCCACGGGGCATACACAGAAACTGCTGCAATAAGAGCATTTCAACACAGAAAATGTGTTTTTATTCACTTATTTATTAAGTCCCACAACACCGCTGCAGTACCGATCGACTCGGGATGCCATATCTATGTTTTTAAAGCTTTTAGTGATCCAAAGAAGAGAAGAATCCTTGATGGGTTCAGCTGATGTGAAATCCAAAATGTTGGTTTTATTTCTTTTAGTCATCAGTTTGTTTCTGAATTGTTTGATTTATAATTCCCTTTTTATGTTTTTCTTTCTCTATGTTTCAGTCCCAGGTTTGTTGAGAGTCCAGGTAGTTGACGTCTAAAAGAACAAACAAGCTTCGGTGGAATAAAAGCGTCCCATCTAATATTTATCAGCACAGCCAGACTGAATCGAGTCGTTCTGCCACTTGATTTAGTGTGAAGATGGAAAAAGTGAAGCACACTGATGGTGTTTTTAGACAGATTTGTTCGTTGTGTGCTCTGTCTTAAATGTGCTCCGTGTGCCATGAATATTTGTAGGGTTTGATGCTTAGTTTGAAGAATATCGTAACATTTTCATAACCTACAAGTTTATCTGTTCATTGCTTCCAGTCTAAAGCGTGCTTTGGCCCTAATAAGCCCTGTAATAATATAAAATTAGTCCCTGTTGGCTATGCATTTAATGATGCAATAATGTTTTGTAAAACTGTTTAGAAAAATTCTAAATGCAACATGAGTCTGAAAATTCAGCCTTTATTTTGAAAAATGAATGGAAATGAGCTCATTTGGACATCAAATTGGAGTTATTATCAAGATGTCAGATGTTCTTGTTTAAAGGAGACCTAGAATGCGGTTCAGCAGTAATTTAAAACTGATCTTTGAGCCTCTAAAAAGCGAATAAAAATTAGTTGGAGCTTAAAATGTCCCAAGAGCCCAGAGAAATGGCCAACTAATACACGTATTATCAGGCTTGTTATAAAATGACCAGTTTTCCCCACCCACTTTATCTCTCTCTCTCTCTCTCTCTCTCTCTCTCTGTGTGTGTGTGTGTTGGGGGGTTTGAAGAGAGACAAGTGAAAGCGGAAAAAGTCAGGGTATTTCAGTAAGATTACACCATCGACATATAAATATTGGACAATGGGTTTCCATAGACTCCAATAACACATTTTTGAGGCTAAATGGGAGGTGGCCACCACCGCCATTTTGACCATGTCACAGGTTCCGTCAAGCCCAGACAATTCCCCAAAAGAGAAGAGAGGTGGAGCTGAGGGTGGGGCTGTAAGGCTGGGATCAACTGACGACAACCGTTCGAAATAGCTGCAAGCTAACCTGAAGCTAACCTAAAGCTAATGCGGAGATGGGAGCTAAGCTAACGGAGCTAGCAACCTAGCTACAACCGGAGTTAACTGTGCACAACACCAGAGCTTCTGAGTCAGAGATACGCCGGGCTGACCGCTGGGTAAAACCTGGTGGAACACAGAGGTCTCCCGAGACCTCCACAAGCCGGCAGCCGCACAGCAGACAAGCGCCGCTGCGATCTGAGATGCGCAGAGCTGCCGCTGGGGAGAACCGGGTGGAAAGGTTTCCGTCCAAGAGCTCCACAAGCCTAGCCTGGCAAGCCAGACTAAATAAATGTATTATTATTTATTGTAGAGCTGGGCAGGAGGCGGCGGAGCAGGCACCGGACACAGGGGGCTGGAAACCACGGGCTTGACCAGGGATACATGGAACATGGGGTGGACCATCAGTGATTGCGGGAGGTCCAGGCGAACGGTCACTGGGCTCGGACCAGCTGCCACCTTGAACGGACCAAGGTACCTTGGGGTAAACTTCCTAGACATCGCCTTGAGGGGTATGTCCTTGGATGAAAACCAGACCATCTGCCCCGGGGAGTAGGTCGGCGCTGGGCGACGATGCCGGTCTGCCAGCCGCTGGTTCTTCTCAGCGGTACGTAGGAGGGCAGACTTTGTGGCCGCCCACATACGGCGGGTCCGGTGAAGAAACTGAGGCGTGGAAGTGGTGGGACCTGTTTGGAGCGGGAACAAGGAGGGCTGATATCCAATAGAGACCAAACGGAGACTGACCTGTGACAGTGGAGACGTGGCTATTGTGGGCGTACTCCACCCAAGCGAGGTGGTCACTCCAGGCAGAGGGGTTTGTGGCACACACACAGCGTAGCATGGTGCCCAGCTCCTGATTCATGCGCTCGCACTGGCCATTGGTTTGGGGGTGGAATCCCGAGGTTAAGGCAACCCGGGGCCCCAAGAGCTTGGAGCTTGGAGCTTGTGATCTGCAGGGGATACCTGTGAGAGGACCGCTCCCACCCCAGTGTCCAAGGCATCCACCTCCAAGGTTTATTGAGCCAAGAATGTCCAAGCACCACAGGGTTCTGCAGGGATGGGAAAACAATCAGTGAGAGTGTCTCTGTGTGGTTACCTGAAACCTGGAGCTGGAGTGGCAGGGTCCTGTGGGTGATGGTAGACAGTACTCTGCCGTCCAGTGAGGTAACCGACACTGATTTGGGGAGAAGTTCAGTAGAGCTACCCCATTCACAGACCAGTTGGGAATCCACCAGAGACTGCTCACAACCCGAGTCTATTAGGGCAGTAGTCAGGTGGCGTTGATTATTCCAAGTTACAGTACACTCGATGAGGAACCGGGAGGTTTTATTTCCAGTGTTACTACCCACCAGGACTCCCAGTTCTACTGGTGGGCTCGACCTTTTAGCAACACCGGGCATGTCTGAACGAAATGTCCTGGAAGTCCACAGTACAGACAGAGGCCCTTGCTGATGCGCTGTTGTCGTTCCTCTGGGGTTAGATGGGCTCTTCCCAACTGCATAGGCTTCTCCGATGACTCCACGGGAGAAGATCTAGAGGTAGGATTGCGAGGTGTAGGAGACGGTGGAAACTCCACCGCTGACGTCCTCTGAAGCTCACGATATCTCTTATCGATTGAGATGGATAGAGAGATTAATTCATCCAGGGTGGATGGTTCGGGACACAGAGCCAGCTGATTCTTTATTCTGTCACTCAGGGCCTCAATAAAAGCTGCCTTTAAGGCGTCGTCATTCCACAACGTCATGGCCGCCAAAGTCCTGAACTCAAGAGATTACTCTGCCACCGTTCTCCTCCCCTGAGATAGATGCAAGATCTTCTTCCTTATGTCAGTTGTGGTCTCAGAACTGCAGAAAGTCTGTTTAAAATCCTCCAAAAAGTCAGCATAGGGACCAGACAAAAATTCAGCATTTCTGCTCTTTGCTTCTGCCCACCTAAGAGCCTTTCCCCTCAAAAGTCCCAACAGTAAACGAGATCCTAGAAGAGTCGGTCATAAAAGCATGTGGGGAGCGCTCGAACGCCAGGCGGCACTGTAGTAAAAACCCATAACAATCCTCAAACTCACCCGAGAACGTAGGACATGGCAGAGGTGGAGCTGGACGGAAGTGGGTGACTTTCCTAGGTCCTATCGTCTCCGGTCCGGGCGGACTCACTGTTCGTAATGTAGGTTCTGGGCTTGAAGCGGAAGTAGCGACTGGAGCTGATGCTGGGGCCGGCGCTGGAGCTGGAAAATGATTGTGAAGCTGTTGGACCATAGCCTCCAAATGCTGGTAACGCTGGTTTGCGATCATCAGCTGCTCCATGATCACCGGAAGAGTCTGCTCCTGCTGGGACATCCTGTTAGCCAGATCGGCGAGTGCTGATTCCGCTGGGTTAACGTTATGGCCGGATGATTCTGTCATGACTCGAGGGAGGTGATTAACCCAAGACATGCAGAATCAACACGACTTCAATGGGTGAGTAAAAGAAAAGTTATTTTATTTTTAAAACAGGAACAAAAGGCGCACCGGAAAGTCCAGTGAGGATGTGCCATTCGGCTTTAGTCCATGTAATAGTCCAATATGTGCGGGAAAGGTGGGTTGCCAAGGTGAGTGCTGGTGGAGCTTCAACGGGCTGAGGCAGGTGAGGCAGCGGAGATGAACAGGCAGGAGTTATAGAGGAGGATGGGACGTGGTTCAGGAAATCCGGGGTTTGAGCGGCGAGAGAATTGTGCAGAGTGATGTTTCCTGAACAGAGTAACAAACAGGGTTCAGAGGAGAATCCAAAAGCTTAATCCAGAAAAAACAGTCCAAGGTTCAGAGCCAAAAAAATCCAATATCAAATTCAAATGAGCGAAACGAGCAAGCAAAGTCAAGAGGCTGGGGCTACCTAACAGGTGCAATCATCCGGCGTAGTGTGGTGTCTCCATCCCCCCTTTATACCCGACCTCCAGATTGGAGATTTGGCGCACCTGCAGCTCCCTCCACTCCTCACCTGTGGAAGATTGCCTCAGAGCTGGTTAGTGTGGTGAGAGTGCTCAGCTCAGGAACATGACACAGACGGCTTTATGTTCCCCTGCAGAATGTCTTGATAAACTTGGGAATTCATTTTTAGCATTTTTAGTTTTCATTGCAGCAAAGCAACCCCAAACCACGATGCCCCACAACCATACTTCACAGCTGGGATGAGATATTGATGAAGGTGTGCTGTGCCTCTTTCTCCATACATAGTTTTGTGTGGTTCTTCCACATTAAGGAGTTTACTCATAACTAACACAAAGTATTGCCGTAACTTTCTGTGATCCACCTTTCCTCCGAAGCCACGTTTTAGAGAACAAGCGTGACACACTGGATGAAATATAAGGTTCTGAGTACGAAAGTATGAATGATTCATTCGGCTTTTCTAAAAGAAACATCATGAATAGTTCAGACTTCGTACTGCCTCTAATACAGAAGTTGAGTGAGGCAAGAGAGAGGGGAAGTGTAAGAATGGGCCTTGGAGACTCGTTGGAAAGAGGAGGGATAGTGAAGGTCCTCCGCAGGATTGATCAGTAATTGGTGAATCTGTGCCTCGTGCTGCTTCCAGAAGTAGGGATTTGGACAAATAAACACTTCAGATCTTCAGAAAGCGATTTATTAACTCAAACATTTAATCAGCCATTCACATGGCAGCATCTTGATGTGTTTAGACATCTAGAGATGTAAAGACAACCTGCTGAAGATCAGAACAAGAAGAATGTAGATTTAAAAGTCTTTGGTTGATGGTGTTGATGGTTTATGAGTATTTCAAAACTCACCTGCTGGGATTTTAACCTGCAAACGCTTTTACGGTTAACAGGGGCAAACTGGTTATTAAGGTAAACCGAAGGAAATCCAGGTTAGGTGGACAAAGTCTTGTCCAGGTCAGAGGAGAACGGTCAGACTGGTTCTTGGCGTTAGAAGGATCACAGGTTCCAACCTTCGGAGCAGCTTCTCTAAAGCCCTCAACCCGATTTCAGATGGACTCCAGCAGCAGAAGAGCACACCGGGGGTCTCTCCTGTCAGCTAAGAACAGGAAACTGAGGCTTTAATTCACACATGATCACCAGAACTGGACCAGAAGAGACTGGAAAAGCCTGTTTTGGAGTTTCGCTGTCAGGTCAGAATACGGTATCACCAGCATGAAAGCATGAATCCATCCTGCTTTACATCAGCGCGTCACTCTGTGGTGGTGGCGTAGTGTGTCCCACTTGTCCCACGTTGGACTGCTCAGTCCCACCTGAGCCTGGTTTAAACCCCACAGCCTACCTGAGTTTTGTTGCTGACCACGTCCATCCCGTTATGCCCACATGGACCCATCTTCTGATGCTACCTCCAGCAGGATCATTCACCATGTCACAAAGCCCAGATCATCTGATTTCTAGAACATGACCATAGGCTCACTGGACCACAAGGATTGGACCAATAGAGGAGATTATGTAGAAAATATAAAAAATAATGATAATGAAACGCAACAACATGCATGTTTTTGGTCTGTTTGAGAATGCGTGTGTGTGTGTGTGTGTATGTGTGTTCGGAGGGGGTGGGGGTGGGGGTGGGGTATGGGTCCTCAATGGGAGTTGAATTACGAGGCAACAGTTAAAATAAAAGCCAGTTACAATCATTGAAATTTTGGGGAACACAAATTAACCGTTAATTCGCTGCCAAATAATATTCATATTAGTGGACTACTACCTCTGAACTAGTCATTATTAAGCACTTATTAACAGCTTATTACTAATGCCGTCATTCTAACATTAAAAGGCCATAAATTAAGAGTTTTATCTAAATAAGCCATTCATAATGGTTTGTTGCTGATTAACACGCATACTAATTAGCTCAAATCAATATGTGGCTTAAGAAGAAGTAATTCAAGGGGAACATATTCTTGCCTTTAAGTGGCTAAATAATACTAAACTGCTGTTTATTAGGTGTGAAAAAATTCTGACTTCAGAATGGGGAACACGTTCTTGCTTACAAGTGGTTAGATTGTTGTTTAGTCTCTATTAACATGTGGAGTTTGATGTTTTTTTACACATTACCAGAACATAATATTTTTGATTATTAATGCAAAATAACTATTCCTCTTTAATTGCTTTGTTTAAAGCCACATTATGATGATATTGAATCAGCAGCAAACCATGAATGGCTTGTTTTGATACAACTCTTAATTTATGGTCTGCTAATATTAGAATTACGGCGTTGGTAATAAGCATCTAATAATAGCTTAATAAGGGCTAATTCAGACTCAGTAGCCCACTAATATGCATACTAATTGGCAGCTAATTAATGGTTAGTTTGTGTTCCCTAAACTAAAGTGTTACCGAATTTTGACATCAAATCAGTTCAGACTGGAGTGACTAAACCTCTCCAGCAGCACAGGAATGACGACTTTGAGCTGACAGTCAAACATAATCTAGAGCATGTTGGATCAGATCATTTATTGATGTTTTAAGTATTTACATCATATGTTTCTAAGCATTAAGACATACGAATGCCTTCAATACCTCTGAAGCTGCACAGAGAGCGAGACAGTCTGAAGACCTGTAGTCCATTCTCTGCTCCAATTTAAGCGTTTGATCTGAGCCGAGCAGACAAGCGAGAGCAGCGTGCCCTAGAGTCATGTAAAATGCAAAGGAATATACTACTCTATTAAAACCTCCTGATAGCAGCACGCTCTCGTTTCCACTCGCATTCAGATATTTGTACATGTAAATGCCTTCTAATTTTCTGTTAATTATGCAACGTCAGCATTAATGCATGCAAGTGAAAGCCGTTGCCGTCAACATCCTCTGGGACGGAAGCTGAAGATATCAGCGCTGAGTGCCGTTTGACACGGCGGCAGGTTCCTGCAGTGGTTGGATGTCAGTCACCACGGAGGGAAATCTGTTTCCTAACCCGTCGCAGAACTGACCCAGATTCAGAGCTGTCGTTTGTTAACAATCTTCCTGGCACCTCCTCGTTTCAGCTTGTCATCTGGTGTCTCTTCCACAACCCTTCTGAGTGCACTCCTAAGTGTACTTAACTCTACTGAGTCCACATGTTCTTGTTACATTATTAAACCCTCCCAAAAGACTATCAACTTTTTTATTCTGCCCGCTGCTTGAAGTTGGCGTTTTAAAATGTTCCCCAGTCCTCGTCTAAGTCTTCTAACCCCAAATGACACTTTATATCGCTTAGGTTAGAAGCTGCGTCTCAGCCACAGAACGGGGAATTAACACGGTTGCTTTTCGAACTACACGCAGGCTTTGTGCTTTGAACGTTGTGGAAGCATCAGCAGTGGTGCTCAGATCAACATCTCAGATGAGCCGTGTGGTTTTCATTGACAGGGTATCCGCGGGTCCTTAAAAACTCTTAAATTGGCTTTTCCAAATTTAAGGCCCTAAAAATCCTTAATAATGACAAATAATCCTTAAATACAGTTTCCAAATGTCTTAAATTACCAAAGACCCAATAAACAAGATTCTTTCATTTCTAAAATCTTTTGTGAATTTCTAGTTAGTGTTCAGCATTTTTTGTGTACGATGTTGGCGTATGCGGAACCGTACAGTTTAATCAACACATTCTCACACCCAAGGCGTCAAAATATGGCGCGTGTGACCAAGCCTCAATATATGACAATTCGGGATGCCCCAGCGCGTCAGGAGACGACGATCAGGGACAAACTGATGACGCAGCATCCCAGAGCGTCTGTATCCGACGCTGTTGCTGAGACGGACATAAGAACTACTTGTGAGCTACTTAAAGGGGAAGTTTGACAGCCAAAACATGTATAGAAATAATAAATGTCTTCTTCATACATTCTTCTGCAATGCCCTGGTCCTGTAGAATGAGCCCTGGCATTTTTACTGTGATTGCCTGTTTTTCTGTAAAATCACAGAAAAAGAGAGATGCTCGGGTCGAGCAGGCTGCTTCATGCGCGTTCACGCTCAGGCATCGCCCGTAGCATTTGCTATCCGTAGCTTTAGCAGCAGAGAGAGAGGCAGTGCCACTTTGTCGCTGTTCCTAACGCCTAGTGACAAAGCTAGCTACATTTCTGAGGACCCTTAGCTACTTTCTGTAGAACTTTCCTCTAGATATTTCCTGCAAATTAGCAACAAAATAGCCATTTTTGTTCCGAACCGTTCTTTGGTTTGACGTTGTTTCAGCTGTCATCAAGGATATAAAAGTTACAGACGCTGTGAATGTTACTAGAGTGTAGCTCACCTTGTAAGATGTCTGACTCTCATGCAGAAGACCTGGGTTTGATTCTGGATGTGAACATAATTTATTTAGAGTTTCTTTTTTACATTAATGGTATATTTTTTTACAGTAAGGCGCCCAAATTTTTATTTGAGACTCGCCGAACGGCATTGAATTCACAGATAAAAAAGATGTGGTTTCAACTTTCATTTTGGAACAATTTTTCAAGCAAGGGAAGGGAATGATCTGAGCATGCAGGAGGACTGACCCATCATAAACCTTTGTCTGCTGTGCTGAAGAGAAAGGTACAGAACCACATTATTTAATTAATTAGCTGCTTGTTCTCCTGTCCTCTGTCCTCCGGGCCACACACACACACACACACACACACACACACACACACACACACACACACACACACACACACACACACACACACACACACACACACACACACACACACAGGACTGTCTCAGCTGTTATTTTCATTAAGGAGTGTGCACGTACAGCATGCGCACCTTGTGCACGAGCCTACTATTGAAGCTGCCATTACGCTTTTGGCCTGAGGGGGCAATTGCGAGCATAAAAATTCAAAACTCCGTAAAGTCCCTTTAACCTTCCCCTCACCCCAATCCTAACCCTAAGGTCACAAATTTTTTGGACCTTAAGGTTAGGATTGGGTTGAGGGGAAGGTTAAATAGTCGAAAAATGTCTGTGTGACCGCGCGCGTCAAATAGTGACGCCAGCGGAGCCACGTGTCTCAGCGTGTCCCTGATCGTCGTCTCCTGACGCGCTGGGGCGTCCCGAATCGTCATATATTGACGCTTGGTCACACGCGTCATATTGTGACCTCTGTTTTCCACCCGTTCTCTCCTCCCCGCAGCTCGGTGCATCTCGGTCTGATTGCGGCTTCTGTGTGCTGAGATGGAAACCTTTCCACCCGGTTCTCCCCAGCGGCAGCTCTGCGCATCTCAGATCGCAGCGTTGCTTTGCTATGCAGCTGCCGGCTTGTGGAGCTCTCTGAGACCTCTGTGTTCCACCCGGTTTTACCCAGCGGTCAGCCCGGCGTATCTCTGACTCAGAAGCTCTGGTGTTGTGCACAGTTAACTCCGGTTGTAGCTAGGTTGCTACCTCCGTTAGCTTATCTCCCACCTCCGCATTAGCTTTGGGTTAGCTTCAGGTTAGCTTGTAGCTAGTTCGACCGGGTGTCGTCAGTTGATCCCAGCCTTACAGCCACACCCTCAGCTCCACCTCTCTTCCCTTTTGTGAAATTGCCTGGGCTTGACGGAACCTGTGACACGGTCAAAATGGCGGTGGTGGCCACCTCCCATTTTAGCACAAAAACTTATTGGAGTTTATGGAAACCCATTGTCCTATTTATATGTCAATGCTTTTGACACATGTGACCACCCATACTTTCAGTTCCTTTTAAAAAAAGACAAAAATGGCATTTCAGCCCCGCATTAAGAAGTTCTCATTTATTTTCATTAGACATCTTACAAACTTTCATGATTCAAACCAGATGCATCCCAATCCCAGCCCAAGCAACATGCTTCAGACATCATTTCACCTGTTCTTGAATTTCAGCATCCCTGAGAGCTCGGCCTATTCTTGGAGTCGAAGAACGGCTCATCATTCGTCCCTAAAGTGCTTGCTCACCCCGAGCCACTTGCTTATCAGTCTGTTTGTACTTGTCAGGGACAATATGTCCTGTCTCTGCAGCCGTCCACTCAGTTATTCCTCCTCTGGCCCCGAGGCTGTTCCAAGTCAGCCCGTGTCCTCAGACACCTCTCCGCTGACCGCTGACTCGAGCTGTTTCACGGCTTTTAGCGACGTGCTTTAGGTGGGCAGGTAAGGATTAAATGACTCCTAATTCATATTGTTCAGGAATTTCCGCAGATGCTTGAACCTGTTTGACTCGTGATGTTTGTAGGGTTTGGTAAATTGAGTGCTTTAAGAGCTCAATATATATATTACCTCTACTTATAGAATATGACCCTTCCTGGTCTTTATTGTGCTTTAATCAGAAGATTCTAGGATTCTTTGTTTATTGGGGGATTGTACACACTTCGTTTTGATTCAGAAAAGAGTCAGGTTTAATAAAAGTAAGAATTAATTTTACAAACAATTAAAACATGAAAGGTTCACTAACATTTACTGTGACGGATGGAACTAGATGTGATGTATGAAACCTATGTGTGAATGCGATGTTAGTCAGAACTTCCGTATCTAGGAAAGGTGAGTTCTGGATGCAAAAGAATTTGGTTTGCGTTAAGCTATGAGGTTGATTATTATCAAAACCACATCAGACGCTATCTCACTGTGTTCTACGTACCCAAGTGGAGACGCCCTTTTGGATCCGAGATGTCGGGGGAGGTCGGAGACCCCAGGTACCGAAGTCCGTAGATTAACTTGCAGTACGGCCAGGTCAGTCCAGAGTCATCTCCAGGTAACGACAGTTGGAACTAGTTTGCGTCTCAGGAATAACTCTTAAGGAGTTGAACAAATCAGCTTGTTCTGCAGGAACTGTTTTGTTGTGTCAGCTTCGCAGGTGCAAAAAGGTTTTGACGACGTGTCAAAAGCTTTGGTGGTTGAAGAGTTGTTGCTCCAGGTGGCCGGTCAGGAGCTTTCTCTAGAACTCAGGGAAAACCCGAGGAATCTGGTTTTAATGTTCTCATGTTATGATTGTGTAGCCAACCAGAGGTTTCACAAGTTTGAGGATTATTCCCAAGAATCTCAGAAACTCGCCTTCTTTGATACCGGAGGCTATTTATGTGTCATGGGCTTAACTTTACCGTACTTTGTTCTTGTGTGAGTGCAAAATGGTGATGACCTTGTCACGTAAACATGCTGAAACATATATCACCGAACAGATTAATGAAACATTTCATTATTTTATAATTATTATAAGTAGCAATAAACAAATGTTTATTTAATGATTATATAGGTAATAAATTTTAGAAGTTCATATTTAATTTTAAATCTTTCTTCTGTGAAGCAAGGAGTCTTAGATAAAAGGGCGCTCTGTGAGGGACCTTGGAAGGAACAGGATGTCAACGAGCAGTGCAGGATCTTGTGGTTTGTTGGTAGATAGAATATAAAATCCACCTCACAGGATGGAATTAGGTCTGTAGATGACCGATGACCCGTAGGTCAATCTGTTGGTGAAAACTGACCATTTGTGGACATTACATGTTAGACAGGTCTACCTGTGAGAAGCCAGCAGAATAACTCGATCCAAGTTGAGGCGTAACAAATGGAACTTGTTTTTGAAGCTTCCGGACCGGGAGGATTTGTCCTGTTTCATATCTCTGCACATGGGATGTGATTTCACACCATTAAACCCCCCCCCACCCCCCCACCCCCCCACCCCCCCCACACACACACACACTCCCACCAACCTATCCACCTACCTCTCACCACCACCGGACCATAAATATTTCACCCTTCAATCTATATTCATTATAAAACACATGCCGAATGCAATATGCGGTTGTGAGGACACGGGGCTTTTATTTATTCATCTTATTTATTTATATTTCTGTTCCTGAGGGCGAGACTTTGGTTTCTATCCATCTGTGCTGATTGCTGGCTATTACAGAGCACTTAGAGCCTCTCTTGAACTGGCCAGAGGGGAACACAGACCTCAGGAGAGCCGCTCTTCAGTACTAAGAAGAGAGTGTGTGTGTGTGTGTGTGTGTGTGTGTGTGTGTGTGTGTGTGTGTGTGTGTGTGTGTGTGTGTGTGTGTGTGCATTTCTATGAAAAAGTATCAGAGTAATGGCAAATTCCTAACAGAAATTTCTAAAAGTAGGTTAAAAAAGTTTTTGTTTGGTTTTTGTCACAGAAAGGTGCTGAAAAAGCAAAAACTTTGTTTGATGAACAAAAAGTTTTGGATTTCAAGACTTCTTTTTGCCCCAGTTGTGGTATCTTTAAATAAATTTGTGAGTTACTATCCAGAAAAACATTTCCACATTTTCAATATGTTTTAAAATCATGCAGTGGTCACTAGTCGGAATAAATGCCTTGTAAGTCATACTCTGGGGGGAAAAAAAGCCCTGGTGCGACGGGATTTGGTGTCTTATTTCCTGATATTTGAACATCTCTCCTCTGATTGGCTAACAGCAACACGACTCTACTGCTGACGCTGTTTTCTCTGCAACGTTGATGTTTTATCTCCACAAATAACACAAGCTTGGAGGAGTTCTGCTTTGTGGTGGAGTTGCTAATGCTAACAATTAGCTTCTACTAGCATGGACGCGCTCTGCTGTTTCCTGGACGCTAAACCAACAACAACCTTCCCCGTCGTGAGACAAGATGGGTGAGTCCATGAATGTTAGTGACAGGGTGACATAGATCTGTCAGGATTTCCTATCCTAGAGTTTCACCGTCTGTTTTCTATCAGAAGCTACTGCAGGAGATAGGTGTAGGAGACTATTTTCATGTTCAGCCTGCATGAAACACTCAGAGTGACCCGTTAGAATCAGAAATACTCATGAAAACAGTTTTTCAGTGAACCGCACCTTTAATAAATGCAAAATCATGATGCTGACCTGTCTTTACTATAATGGTTCAAGTAAAAGGCCCATAGTCATCATCACACACAGGTGAAAGCTATGTTTTGTCTAATTGTCAAATTAATTTTTATGGTTTGTGCAAACTGATAGTTTTGTGTTGCTTTGAGGGATTGTGTTTTGTTAGGCCACTTAGTGTCCACAATAATAATGTTAATAATAATAAATAAAAGTTTGGAAACAGTATTTTGGCCAATCGGGCATCCCAACATGAAACAACACAAATTTTTGATCGGATAAGTTAGCTGTAAATTTTTTGCCTTTTGCTGCCCAAACTGAGCTGTTAAAACTGTTGATTCCCACTTTTCCCTCCCTCGAGTGTTGAAGTTTGATGAGTAAAGATGACTCCTTTCCTCTATTTTATCCCGACTCTTCCACATCAGCCGTCAGACCCGTCAGCGTCATCAGAAGGGAAATGATCCGAGTCCGCTCCTGCAGACTTCACGGTTGGAGAGCCGCCGCTGCACCACGACGCTGCTGGGGGAACGCCTCGGCTCGTGCTGCTGGAAGAGCTGTCCAAACGTGGAACCAGAGCAAACTCAGACAATTAGAGTCCAGTGAATAATTTAGACTTTCACAATAAAAGGAAGTGCTTCACTTCATTGATTTTACAATTAATAACCTTCAGCACACGTTTGGCTGATAGTGTTCACTTTGCTGATCATTCGATTAGCATAAACACCCAACATGAGATGTCTGAAGAGTATAACACAATCGGTGCGTTTTATCTGTGAGGATTATAATCCTCCGCTTTATTTCATTACAGTTACTTTCCAGTCCTAGACTGTAGAGGCGGGTTTCCTGGTTTTTGCCTGACCCACCTGAAGACCCGAAGACCTTTGCGGTGCAGCAGCATCGTGTAAAGCTGAATCTGGACACCGCCCTGTGTCTCCAAGGTCTTCTGGGACTTGTTCGTGTCGTGTCACTTTAGAGGCGTGCGGGTCAGCTCTGCAGGACGTGTTCTGCTCTGCTTATCTGGATCCTGTGATTGAAAACCACCGAGGTGTGCTCAAGCTCCTCTGTTGAAGAAACAAGCAGCCGTAAAAGTCCATTCTTTCGTTCTTTTTTAAACACAGAAACTGTTTTGTTTACCTCTTTGTAGCTACAGTTTCGCCGACGGCTGCCGGCGAAACTGTAGCTACAAACAGGTAAACAAAACTGTTTTTGTGTTTAAAAAAGAACGAAAGAATGGATTTAGAAAGACAGCAAGAACACACCTAAGAAGCCGTAAAAGTTCTCAAACTTTTGGAGAAGTAAATGAAAGTAGAACAACAACGCTAATTGTTCGAGCTGCACCCAGCAGTATCACCACCAGTCCCTGATTTCACATTTCACACAGTAATCAGGTAAAAAGACATCACATATCGGCCATTTTTACACACATGCCGCCAAGGTTTTGAAAACAAATCAAAGTGAGAGACGGCTGTTACAAACCGTCTGTTATACTGTCCGAGCGAAACGCGACAGAGTGAGCTCTCACCTCAGACCCATCGCTGATGTGGTTTCTGTTCCGATCGTTTCTGGTGTGTTTACACGTAAAAAAGAGAGAAAAACGGATCATCAACAAGCTGATTTAGTTTTGTACGTTTGTGCCTCGAAGAGCATGTATCGATGTGTTTAGGCAACCTTTGTGCCTGTGGTAAAGTGACTTAGCTGATCAAATGTTAGCAGCGTGAGCGTACACGTGCTACGTAAACGCAACGCTACGATGAGTGTAATAGGGCTTGTGATCACACGTGATTACGCACAGCATTGTGGGATGTGTGCGGACACGTCGGATGCTTGAACCAACAGTACTATCGCAGAGAAAAAGCGGATTTGGGTGAAAGAAAGTGTTAAACAACATTATTAAACCCCAAAAGGATGCAGATTACACAGGGTTATACAGGATTATACAGGATTATATGGGGTTATACAGGATTTTACAGGATTATAAAGAGTTATACAGGATTATACAGGGTTATACAGGATTATATGGGGTTATACGGGGTTATAAAGAGTTATACAGGATTATACGGCGTTATACAGGATTATACAGGGTTATACGGGGTTATACAGGATTATACAGGGTTATACGGGGTTATACAGTATCATACAGGGTTATACAGAGTTATACATGGTTATACAGAGTTATACAGGATTATACAGAGTTATACAGGATTATACAGGGTTATACTGGATTATACAGAGTTAACAGAGTTATACAGGATTATACAGTTACACAGGGTTATACAGAGTTATACAGGATTATACAGGGTTATACGGGGTTATACAGAATTATACAGGGTTATACAGAGTTATACATGGTTATACAGAGTTATACAGGATTATACAGGATTATACTGGATTATACAGGATTATACAGGGTTATACAGTTATACAGGGTTATACAGAGTTATACAGGATTATACAGGTTATACAGGGTTATACAGAGTTATACAGGATTATACAGGGTTATACGGGGTTATACAGTATCATACAGGGTTATACAGAGTTATACAGGGTTATACAGGGTTATACAGGATTATACAGGATTATACAGTTATACAGGGTTATACAGAGTTATACAGGATTATACAGAGCTATACAGGATTATACAGGGTTATACAGGATTATATGGGGTTATATGGGGTTATACAGAGTTATACATGGTTATACAGGGTTATACTGGATTATACAGGTTATACTGGATTATACAGTATCATACAGGGTTATACAGAGTTATACATGGTTATACAGAGTTATACTGGATTATACAGGTTATACTGGATTATACAGAGTTATACAGGATTATACAGGGTTATACGGGGTTATACAGTATCATACAGGGTTATACAGAGTTATACATGGTTATACAGAGTTATACAGGATTATACAGGATTATACAGTTACACAGGGTTATACAGAGTTATACAGGATTATACAGAGCTATACAGGATTATACAGGGTTATACAGGATTATATGGGGTTATATGGGGTTATACAGAGTTATACATGGTTATACAGGGTTATACTGGATTATACAGGTTATACTGGATTATACAGGGTTATACAGAGTTATACAGGATTATACAGGGTTATACAGAGTTATACATGGTTATACAGGGTTATACTGGATTATACAGGTTATACTGGATTCTACAGAGTTATACAGGATTATACAGGGTTATACAGAGTTATACAGGATTATACAGGGTTATACAGGGTTATACAGGATTATACAGGGTTATACAGAGTTATACAGGATTATACAGGATTATACAGGGACACGTTATAAACGATGTTGGGGGCCGGTGTGTGGACAAAATCAGCATTATAAATGGTTTCGATCCATGTGAAAGACCCAAGACCAGAGCATTGATGAGGTATTGTTACCTCCGCAGTTCTGCATAACAGACATTTTCGGCTTTCTTGTTTGTGGTGTGAGCGGATGTAAACGTCCGGATGAGAGGTAAACATTTTATTTGCTGGTTTTTCTAGTAAACAATCAAAACCATCCCACAGAAGTGAAGCAGGTAAAGTTGTGTTGTGTATCAGTGTGCCCGCATTAGCTTACAGGTATGTGTGTGTGTGTGTGTGTGTGTTGCGGTTGAAGGAAAGGAACGATGTATAAAAAATGTGCGCCATCTGTAACTTACCAGAATGAAAATACTCCAGAAGGTGATGTTTGGTTGCCATACAGCTGCGATCCAACAAGACTAAGCTAGATACTTGGTCTCTGTGGGTTTGCCTCCAAGCAGGAAAACGGTGAAAAGTTAGCTTGTTTTCCACCTTTATTCCCCTGGCGATCACGTGTGTCAGCCCACAACACGGCACCGATTTACTAGAGTTGTGTGACATAACCGATCAGATGAATAATAGATTAATTTAAGCCTGAGCGTTTACAGTAGAAACAAGCAACAAGTAAGGACTCACACACCTCCAATGGGGCAGCTGCGTCGGTGGTGACGTCACGATCACAATATAGTCAGTATTTTTGTATTGTTCCTGTTTCTGTATATTGTAGTTACGATGATACAACATTCATAAAAATCTTGACTTAAGAAAAGCAAGTCTTGGGTGAAGATAATTGTGTTTGTTTTAGTTGTTCTCTACCTGGATAGCAACACATAGCTACGTGCTATAAGGACAGCAGGGCAAGTTCCTAAGTATTTACAAGTTTTGCCACATAAAACTAAAATATCTCAAAAACTAAACGTGGCATTTTGAGAGAGGAGATGAAGCCCAAGAGTTTGATGTATAATATGTGCATGGTCTGTAAAGGTTGGGTCACTAAAGTACATTTTAAGTCCAATATCAGCCAAGAATATCAGTAGATGGATAATATTAGACATATCTTTGAGCTATGAGGATTGGCATCCCAATCCTTAACTCAGTTTTTAACTCTTTCGCTGCCAGCGTTTCTCACCGTTTTTACTGTTTTTTAAGAGTCACAGAACGTAGCGCGCTAGGATGATGTCGACGCCAAAACAATCAAAACAAAGCCGAGACTCACCTCTTAAATCAGGAAGAATCCGCGCATTTAGAGCGTTATCCGTTCTTTCATAATCAGTTGTTGAATTGTGATCGGCAGAAGCTTTTCCGCTTCGCGCCTCACTTTTTTTACAGGAACGGCCCACAACGATCTCCTAACACATGAATGTTCTGCTTCCTGATCATGTGACGTGTGACGTATGCGGATGAAGATCGGCCTCAGGGCTGAGATGTTTGTTCTCTCAGCACGGGGGCTCGTCCGACGCCCACACGGTGAAAAAAATGCAAATGACGACTTTAGTCGTCAATGGCAGTGAATGAGTTAAGAGTCACAGAACGTTGCGTGCTAGGATGATGTCGACGCCAAAACAACCAAAACAAAGCAGAGACTCACCTCTTACGTCAGGAAGAATCCGCGCGTTTCGAGTGTTATCCGTTCTTTCATAATCCGTTGTTGAACTGTGATCGGCAGAAGTTTTCCGGTTTGCGCCTCACTTTTTTTTACAGCAGTGGCCCAAAACGATCTCTTAACACATGGATGTTCTGCTTCCTGATCACGTGACGTGTGTGGATGAAGATCGGCTTTAGAGCTGAGATGTTTGTTCTCACGGCGCGGGGGCTCGTCCGACGCCCACACAGTAAAAACATAAAGTCGTCATTTGCAGTGAATGAGTTAGTCAACCAGCGTGGTGGTGTTGGTCAGCAGCTGGCCAAGATACCAACCATACACCTGTGACTGCAACACCTGAAGTTGTAAATAAGAGTGAATACCAAACCAATACTAAACCAATCGGTATCGATAGATAGAAATCATTGGCTGGAATAAAATTTATTAGTATTTTTGGTCACTTAAGCTCACTTAAATCAAAAGCATTTTGGTATCAGACTCTAAACAATCAAAATGGAAAATATAAATAATTTCCTAATTCTTTCTAGCTGCATTTAAGACGAAGGAATTTTCCACTAGTTGGTTTTCAAAAGCACAAGTTGATAACAAACCGTTACTCTTTCCACAGCGACGGGGATTTTTGCTTGACTTCAGTGGTTTTTTTATGGCGTTTTACATGTGAAACATATTTATCTGAAAAGTTTCCACGAACTTTATATTACGTATTATGTTTATAATGAAAGTTAAGATTTAATAGATTTGAATTAAACTGCTTCACAATAAAAGTCTGTTGAGATGAATATGAATGCAGCTTTGTAAAGAATTAAAGTGGAAAAGTCTCTGACGCACTTTCTATTGTTAATGGATCCATATCGACTGTCGGCATGAAACCACACTGAGTATTCCTCCTTTTCCATGCAGAGTGGCGCTTTTCCTCTGGTGTTATGGATAAGTGTCAACACCCCCACCTTCACTCAAACACATCCCCTCAGACCCACAGCATCCGTCCACTGCCTTCTATCCTCCCCATCCTCTTCCCTTAGCCGTTATCCCTCCATCCTACCTATTGATTGGCCAATAATGTGTTTTCAGTGGCAGATTAATGGCACATTATCCTAACAAGGGTGTCTGAGGGGACGGGACGTGAGGGATGGTGTTAGAGATGGTGTTCTTTAATTGATGTACAGTCTGTAATTGTGCGCCAGATTTGGTCTGCTTTTCAAATGTCTTCTTCCTTTTTTCTGTGTTTGTTAAACTGAATAAACGGAGGTGCGAGCACATTGTTGGTGCACCTGTTCTTGTGATGTTCGAATACTGAGATTCCAGGAAATAAAGGTTTAATTCACAAGAACCGTGCTGACATCTGAACACATCAGGGGCTTCCTGTTGCTTTCTTCATCTTGTTTAAACTTCATCACTGCACCTGAACGTCACGTTTAGTTTTTAACTGACGTCTGGAGATGTTTGACATTGGCATTTTTACTGATATCCAGTGAAACAGTGTAGTAGAACAGCAGAATAAACCAGTACAGTACAAGCAGGGTACCCCTCTCTGAAAAACAAATCATTTCAGGTAAGTAATCCACGTGTTTCCTTTAATGCATGCTTACATTGTTTGTGCAAAAATGACAATTACTTCTGTTTAAGTTACAGTTGTGCCGAACAAACAAAAATGTCCGATAAACTACAGTAAACCTCAGATCGGCCACATTCTGATTGAGAGGAGAAGTAGCTGAAGAGTTGTCACTAAGAGTAAAAACCATTACCGGTAATTTCCGATATTACATTTAATGCCATTATGGGCCGATAATATCAGACATCCCTACTGACTTTAGAAATGTTGCCCTCCTGCTGTTTATCTTATTTCTAGTTTAACATAATCCATCCATCCCTTCTCTTCCGCTTATCCAGAGTCGGGTCGTGGGGGCAGCAGCCTAAACAGAGATGCCCAGACTTCCCTCTCCCCAGCCACTTGGGCCAGCTCCTCCGGGGGAATCCCAAGGCGTTCGCTGGCCAGGTGAGAGACATAGTCCCTCCAACGTGTCCTGGGTCTACCTTTAGGTCTCCTCCCGGTTGGACGTGGCCGGAAAACCTCACCAGGGAGGCGTCCAAGAGGCATCCTGACCAGATGCCTGAGCCACATCAACTGGCTCCTCTCGATGTGGAGGAGCAGCGGGTCTACTCCGAGCCCCTCCCGAATGACCGAGCTTCTCACCCTATCTCTAAGGGAGAGCCCAGCCACTCTTCGGAAAAAACTCATTTCGGCCTCTTGTATCCGCAATCTTGTTCTTTCGGTCACTACCCAAAGCTCATGACCATAGGTGAGGGTAGGAATGTAGATCGACCGGTAAATCGAGAGCCTGGCTTTCTGGCTCAGCTCTCTCTTCACCACGACAGACCGGTACAACGCCCACATCACTGCAGACGCAGCACCGATCTGCCTTTTTCTTGTTCATTTTTGTGAAGCGCCTCATGATTTTAATCTTTTTAGGCGCTATATAAAATATTGCTGATTGACTGACTGACTGACCGACCGACCCACTCACCCACTCACTCACTCACTCACTCACTCACTCACTCACTCACTCACTCACTCACTCACTCACTCACTCACTCAAGGCTATGGTCTCAGATTTAGAGGAGCCGATTCTCATCCCAGCTGCTTCAAACCGCTCCATTGAAAGCCAGAGATAACATTTTGATGAAGCCAACAAGACCACATCATCTGCTAAAAGCAGAGACCCGTTCCTCGGTCCACCAAAACAGATCCCCTCCACACCTTGGCTGCTCCTAGAAATCCTGTCCATAAAAGTTCTGAACAGAATCGGTGACAAAGGGCAGCCTTGGCTGAGTCCAACTCTCACCGGAAATGAGCCCGACTTACTGCCAGCAATGCGGACGAAGCTCTGACACCAGTCATACAGGGACGTAACAGCCCATATCAGAAGGCCTGGTACCCCTTACCGCCGGAGGACCCCCCACATGGCCCCCTGTGGGACGCGGTCAAACACCTTCTCCCAATCCTCAAAACACATGTAGATTGGTTGGGCCAACTCCCATCCCATGCACCCTTCAGGATCCCCCTAAGGGTATAGAGCTGGTTCAGTGTTGCACCGCCAGGACAAACACCACATTGCTCCTTCTGAACCCGAGGTTCGACAATGCGACTGACCCTCCTCTCCAGAACCCCAGAATAGACCTTACCAGGGAGACTCAGGCCATAATAATTTTGATAAAAGACTAAAAGGACAACAGTTTTCTGTCAGACAGTATCCTCAAAAGCTACTCTTCTTTCTGTGGTGTTCCTCAGGGTTACATTCTCAGACCTTTTCCTTTCTCTATACATGCTCCATTTTTGAGTAAAAAAACCATTTCATTGGTCTTAAGAGGTTCACTTGGCACTAAATCATCTAAAATACCATTTAGAATGTTGAAATGCGTCTTAAAAACTCCACAGAATGAAACCTGACAGTGTTTCAAGAAGCCATCTTGTTGGAAGAAGTTATTTTAGATGCTCATGAGACCTATCTGATAAAACAGATAAAAGTTATGTGTGGGTGGTATAAACCATCTGAAATTAAACAAGAATAAATAGAATGTTAGATCCTGGACGTTCATACAACCCTGGTAAACATTGTTCTAGCATCTGATCAGTTATGAGTAGATCTGCCAGGCTTTTCTAATCCTACAGCTTCACCGTCTATTTTCTATCAGAAGCTAATGCAGGAGATAGGTGTAGGAGACTATTTTCATGTTCAGCCTGCATGAATAACTTAGTGATTGATTATAATCAGAAATTATCTTTAAAAATGTTATTTTTTTCAGTGAACCACACTTTTAAATAATACTTGCTGCTTTTATGAAGGGTTGCGTGGTGGTGCAGTTAAAAAAACTGTTGTCACGCAGCAAGAAGGTAACGAGTTGTCCGTGTGAATGTGTGGGCTTCCTCAGGGTTCCTGCTCCCGGGGTATTCAGTTCCTAGAGAGCCGGCATCCAGCATGTTTCACTGGTTTCCCTGCTCCAACACACTTGATTCAGTGGTTGAATCACCTGTGCAGCAGCTCAGCAATCACCTGCTAATTGAAATCAGGTGTGTTGAAACAGGGTGAAAACTAAAACGTGCTAAATACCGGCCCTCCAGGACTGGAATTGTATACTGCTTTCCTACACATTAAAAGCCCTAACCCTAACTAGTCAAGCAACTGGAAATATGCTTGTGACTTTTATTTTGAAAGGTTCCTGTATGTTTCACACTGCTTTCATGTTTTGAATTCCTGTTTGGCGCGATCTGAACTGCTGATGGATTTTTTGAAGCGTAAAAAATCAACTAAAAGCATAAATTCAGCAGAGCAGCTCGTCACTTCGCTTCAGTAATGCGTCCAAAACGTGAAAAGTACCAATCCACTATAACAGAGGCTAATTTCTGTGTACTACGCTTCAAGGACGCAATACGAATCTTACACGTATGGTGGAAAGACCCAGTAAAAATTCAACCAAGAATGGTTTGGAAATTGGCGTCTGACTAGACTGACTTTTGGTACCAGAGCCGATAAAACAGCGTACAGTACGACAGACTAGTTAGAACAGTTTAGATGCAGAGGCATCAAAGGCCTTGAGCAATATCTCAAGGAGATTAGTTCTTCATGAGGAGAGAGGGGAAATGACCTTTAGGTGGAAAACAGTCCCTTCATGACGCCACAACGGCATGTACTCGACTCTGGCCTAACCGTGCTGCTAATGGATAGGTAGGTAATAAATTATTTCACCGGGGTTGTTGTGTTTGCTCTGGAATACAGTTGTTATACAGTCCTGATAAAACTTTATTCAATGCAGAAATGCTGCTTTATGTGTGTTTTGGGGCACACGAGTTGGAAAACAGCCAGTAAACAAGCTACTTAGTGCGACAGAGAGATTTGATTTCATGACGTTATGCAGCAAGCCTTAAGAGGGCGCCAGAGAGCACATATCTGCAAAGTCTGTCTTTAAAGAGCAAGTCAACCCCAACCAGAGTCTTAACTAGGGATGGGTACCGAATTCGGTACTTTTTAAGGCAACGACCGAATTCCATAGTACCGACCGAGCACCGATTCACGTCATTTTAAACGGTGCCTCGTTTCGGTACCCATCCTTCATAACGAGAACTTGCCAAGACAGCTGCGCATGCGCAAGAGCGTTATGTCGCCGGTCGCTGCGAGCGATCTGTAAACAGAGCAGCATGGTAGAGAGAACGCACGCTAAAGCTTGGGTCCACTTCACTAAATGTGATGGGTAACTGGGTGATGATGAAACCAGCGACAACGATCTAAGTGAGACATCCTCATCTTAATCTGCTCCAGTAGGTAAATAAAATGTTTAAGATAACGTTAGCTTGATATGTTAGCTTCCGTTCCGCTAATGGTGCGTTCGCTTTCTCCTCGGAACTCCGAATTTCCGACTAGAAGAACATGAACGCGCTCTAAAGTTTGGCTTCATATTACTAAATGCGACAGGTGATTGGGTGAAGATGAAACCAGCGACAACGATCTAAGTGTGAGGCATCATCATTTTAATCTGCTCCAGCAGCTAAATAAACTGTTTAAGATAACGTTAGCTAGATATGTTAGCTTCCGTTCCGCTAATGGTGCGTTCGCTTTCTCCTCGGAACTCCGAATTTCCGACTAGAAGAACATGAACGCGCTCTAAAGTTTGGCTTCATATTACTAAATGCGACAGGTGATTGGGTGAAGATGAAACCAGCGACAACGATCTAAGTGTGAGGCATCATCATTTTAATCTGCTCCAGCAGCTAAATAAACTGTTTAAGATAACGTTAGCTTGATATGTTAGCTTCCGTTGCCGCCATTGTTATCAGCTGATGGTGCGTTCGCTTTCTCCTCGGAAATTCTAACTTCCCAGTAGGAAAAATCGAATGAAAAACGACGGCAAAAGGAATAAAGATACACAGTAAATTTAGTTCACAGTAAAGATGTTTGCTTCAGTTTAATTATCAGCTTATAAACTACAAGGACGATGTTAAAATACAAACAGTTGAATGTTATTTATCGTGATATATATCAAATATTGTTATGTAATGAGAAAAATATATATTTAATTATAAATGGAAATTAAAATAAACACTCAAAAGTATCGAAAATTGGTACCGTTAAGTACCGGTATCGATTCCTAGGTACCGGGAATTAGTACCGAATCGATTAAAATGTCAAAGGTACCCATCCCTAGTCTTAACTCCACTCCCACTTCATGTTTGAAAAATGCAACAAATATTGTTGTCTGGCAGACCGAGAGGGCATAGCTGCTAACAAATACACACACACAGGCTCACGACAGCATTGCGACATCATAATGTACCAGTTTGCATCATAGCATACCTCTTAGCCAATAGCGGTGGCAGATTTAAATTAAAATACAGTGCAGAGTTTTACCTGACAACGGCACAACACTGACAGTTTTAGTTAGAATATTTACATTTTAACTAAGATGCACTGAAGTGCCAAATTATTGACGACACGTGTCTGCAGCACGATTAGACACTCATTTATTTAGTTTATCAGCATAAAAAAGTTTATTTGGGGGTGACTTGCTCTTTAAAAACAGAATAAGTAAAAAATTCTGTTTACAGTCTCTACAGTAAGGATAATGCCCACATTTCACAACATTAACATGTTGGTTAAAAACAAATGTCACTGCAAAAAAGACTGGCTTGTTTACCTCGTCTGTAAAAGAAAAACGCCTGTCATCATGTTAAGATGAATTTAATCACAATTTATCCATTTTTATTTCCATCTGTTCTAATTCTCACTCAGGATTTTAATCACTCACCCGTGGAAGACCTGGCGCTGTTTGTGTCCCGTAAAACATAATAATTGATAATTATACTTTTACACTCACAGCTTTTCTTTCAATTAACAGTTGGCCCTGGTCCAATCTGCTCATCGCTGCACTTTCATCTCCGTCTCTGTATCACTTTCTTCTATTGGATTTCATCCCCACCAGCGTCTTCCAACTTCCTCCAGCAGTTTCAATCATGTCTGTGAGGGGGGGTCGAGGGGTCTAAATACACAGATCAATAGGCCATCAAACAGTTCTTAAGTGTTACACACACACACACACACACACACACACTGAGGGAGACTCGGGTTTCTAACCGGCGTGTTTTTGCTGCATCGTTTTGGTCTCTGACCTCATCAGGACACTTGAGGTGACGACAAGACGACGGAATTTACTCATAATCAGGAAGTGGTGGAAGAAGTACTTCTTGTTTTACTCACGTTAAAGTACCGATAAAGTTGCCGAAGTCAAATTATGCAAGAAATTTTTGACTTAAGTAAAATAATAAAATACGCTTTTTTAGTGCGTGTAACAGTGAAAAGTAAAAGTATTCATACAACATTTAAATGTGTGTTTTTGGTGCTGAAGTGTTCTGGATCGGGGGGAGGGAACAAAACACACCTCATCGGACCAGGTGTGTGTGTGTGTGTGTGTGTGTGTGTGTGTGTGTGTGTGTGTGTGTGTGTGTTGGACAGAGGTGGAATGTAACGAATTAAATTTACTCACGTCACTGTAATTAAGTAGCTTTTTTGTATATTTATACTTTTTAAGTCATTTTTAAAATCTGTACTTTTACTTTTACTTGAGTACGGTTTTAAAAAATAATTGTAATTCTCTACATTTTAAATCATATCCGTTACTGAGTAAAAATAAATTGTAGGCTTAATAAATTAAAAATCTTACGTGTAGCATCGGAACAGAAAGGGACACCTGCATGAGCACCACGTCTAAACCGTCGGGGGGGGGGGGGGGGGGGGGGGGGGGGGGGGGGGGGGGGATTTTAGATCATGAGGACAAACAGCCATTTTTACCGCAGTTTTGCTCAAAGACATCAGTTCAGTCCCTGTGATCCACTCGTCGTTTACCTCCTCTCTCCCTCCTCTCCTGTAGGTTGAAACCCGCACCTTCGCGCACCGGTGTGACGTCATCAGTATTCTGCTCGGTTCGGTAACCAGACTCGGTTCCGTGTTTGAGATGCGTTTCCCTACCGCTCCGCACGGAAGCAGCAAAATAACGTTTAGCACTCATAACAAACGGATTCTCAGCGCTTTGCTCATAAAAGAGAAGACCTGCAGGCCTCTGTGAGTTAAAACATCCTGATACTGTTCAGGTGTAAACATTGTGCTCCATCCCTGTGTTTGAACTCAGAAGATGCTCCTTGATGCCACAGATATGTGATGATTTAGCTTGTTTCTTTATTTTACTCCAGAATAAGAGATTAAATTATTACAAAAGCAGTTCAGTGTAGTTAAATTAGTCATTCAAATGATTCTAACGTGCTGCAGTGTGTGTGTGTGTGTGTGTGTGTGTGTGTGTGTGTGTGTGTGTGTGTGTGTGTGTGTGTGTGTGTGTGTGTGTGTGTGTGTGTGTGTGTGTGTGTGTGTGTGTGTGTGTGTGTGTGTGTGTGTGTGTGCGTGTGTGTGTGTTGTGATTTAGCACTTCTTAGATGTAGCCATCCTTACGCTGACAAAGATGTAACAAAGTAACTTTTACTTTGAGTACATTTTATTTACGATACTTTTTACTTTTACTTGAGTAAAATTTTAGGCAAGTACTTTTACTTGTACTTGAATAAAAAATTATCAAAGTATTGGTACTCATACTTAAGTAGGAAACTTTAGTACTCTTTCCACCTCTGGTGTTGGACAAAAGTACTTTTACTTCTGAAACTTTTTAGAAAATGTAGAGTAGAAATGAAAAAGTAGGTGTCTTGTTGGGTACCAGGTGTTTGACCCACGATATACAGAATCACCAAAGGCAACTGAAGGTAAGATAAATAAGATTTATTAAAATAAAGGGGAGAATAAACATGAACTCAGGGTGCTGCAAAGAAGCAGGAAAAACGGCTGATTCGGAGGACGGGTGCCCGGCGGGACGAGAGCTAGAGAGCAGAACAGAGCGAGTATGCTGAGAAGTTTGAGTGAGAGGGCCGATGGCAGGAGGATATGAACAGTCGCTGAGGCTTACGTTCGTCAGGATGAAGGGAGGGGGGGGCAGGTGAGTGGAAGATCCTGGAGGTAGCGGCAGGTGGAGGACTGAGAGCGGGTGACCAGAGGAGGGCAGCGGGACGTGGTGTGAAGATCCGGAGTTATTGTCCCATTAGATGAAGCGGACGGGTTAGCACACAAACAGGCAGATCGCTGACAGAAGTGCACGACTGGTGATCAGATCCACCCAAACTGAGTAATCAACCAGCGTGGAGAAGAGTCTGGTGCTGTGATGATGATGCCAGACAGCTGGGGAGTCTCAGCCACGCCCACCTGCAGGGAAGAAACTCAGGAACAAGCAAGCAGAGCAGTACCCAGACTGTGACAGTAACAAAGTACTTGTACTTCATTCCATTCCATCACTGTAAGATTGTGTTAATCGGATTTACAGATTAAAGGTGCAACCTGTGACCGAGTAAAGTGATGACTGATGCTAACAAAGACCTGCAGAATGCTGCTGTTTTCTTGTTTTTCTAACATTTCGGGTTTTATTAGACACAACACTGATAAAATGATAAACATGTTCATGTGTTGTCCCTTATTTGACCTCTCATCGTTTGATTCAACATAAATATCTGTTTACAGAAACGTTTAGGTCCTAAAATGTTCTTTGGGTATTTTTAATAAAAGGAAACGTCTAAATAGGGAATTCCACGTGAAAACCTTTGTTCGCTCCTGCAGAAATGGTCACAGACGATCTCCTCCGTCATCTTGGGCGGTGACCTTTGTCAGATGACGGGCAGAGGTCAAGAGAGCTTAAAGAAATGGGGCCATCTACTAGTCATGCAGAAAGGGGGCTGCCGTTGAGTTTTGGGCACTTTTAGCTCCTCTGCGGGCCGCAGGGGCTGCAGCTCGTCACTCCCGAGCAGCCAGGCCGTGTGCAGACCAACGCAGAAACATAAACTGGAGCGTGGGTTTTCCAACACAAACAACTCGCTCTCCCAGTCACGCTCTCGTCCTCGGCCCTTTTCATTCAGTCATGATCAAGACAGCCGAGCTCCAGTGCACATGTTACCGTAATGAGCTCCGACAAGGCAGGAGGCGAGAGAGGAGCAGTGAGAAAGGAGGCTAAATGAAAAGAGCTGAGTGGTGGGAGCAATTAGCGCTCCTTACAAGAAGCCGCGTCGTGAATCTGAGCTTCTCTGTGTGGAGTTAAATAAATCAGGCTGGCCTCCGTTTCTCCAGCCTGAGTGCTTCTGAGGTAGTGTGAGCTACTCCATTATCTGCAAGATAAATGTTGATATTACAGCCTTTTGCACACCACCTTCAATCTTGACAGTCTGCCGTCGTGTCTGAGTAGTTAGCCGCTGGGGATTGTGGGTAATGAGCGGTGGTGGGACTTCTCCTGCAGCTCTGCAACACGAGACGGCCTGCAGGACGTGACGGGCCTCTCCGCTTCAGCGAGTCTTTACATCACACCCCGCGATGCACCGCAGCCGACTAAGTTAGGAAAATAAACGCGTTTATGTTTCCTGTTTGTGGTTTTTGGATGAATAAGTTAGTCTTTTACCATCAAATTACACGAAAACATTTACAATTTCACATTTGTGCTGAAGTTGTTTCCTTTTCCCTTTCAATAATTTAACTTAAATGCATAAATTACTCCATTATTATTTGTGTAAAATGTATTACTTGGTTATTAATTAGTGTTTATGAACTGGCCCTGTTTGACAGCCTAAATGATGTTTTTTTACTAAATAATAGAAGTTGCAGACACTTCAGCGCTCAGTATTAATGACTGCTTTAGTAACTGAGTCATCAAGAGCCCCGGTTCAAGTTTTTACATTTAGAAAACAAGACTTTCCTGAATTTCTAATAATTATGTTTCAACTGTCTTTCACTTTTCTGAGAGAGTTTTATTAAAAAGCGGCCTGGCGCTGAGCACACGGAGCAAACTTTAACTCATTGGAACCCACATTTTTATCAGAGAAGAAGAAAATCCGTCAGATGGCTCCGTTTTTTTATTTTTGAACATGAGTTTGGTGTGGTGTGTGTGTGTGTGTGTGTGTGTGTGTGTGTGTGTGTGTGTGTGTGTGTGTGTGTGTGTGTGTGTGTGTGACCGACTGATCCCAGATCAGGTGAAGTGATTGAGATTTACTTCCTCCCAACACGACGGGCTCCTGTCTGCAGCCGCCAGCCACTCCCTGCAGTTTCCCATCATACTTAGCTCCTAAGCAAGGTAAATAATTAGCCTCCGGGTGCTCGCCGGCGCAGCCGTGTTGCATAATTCATATGAGTTCAGATGCATTCATGAAGAACTGTACAAGATGAGTTTGAATTTGTCTTGATGTGGAAATGACATCATCATTAAGGGACATAAAAACACTTTTAGTTTATTCTTACAGCCATGGAACAAAAAAAAATCAGTTTTAATGTTTAACTTGTTCATGTTTTTAGCAGGAAAACAGTTTTATAATGAATTTAAATTATTTAAAAATCAGCTACGTGAATTGTTGCAGACTTCCTTTTATTCAACCCAAACTTTATTTGTTTTATTTAGAGTCTAATTATTGAGCATCAGCTGTTTGAGGCGTGTGATTTAGCAGAAAATGTGTCAAGATGGACCAAAAGCTCTAAAATGCCCATTTTACTCATTTTTTTTATTTTTGGTATTTTTTTCTATTTCCAGACTTTTGCTGGCTAATTTCAACAATTTGTTAATACATATTTTAATATGCAAAACATTAAAAACAGTATTAATATTGCTGTGATGTGTAAAAAAATATAAAAACATAGGTTAAGTAGATTTCATTATTAGTTAATAAATCACTTTTGGGACAAAATGTATTTATTTTCTCCTCAAAAATACTGAATGAGTTCGTTAGGAGCTTTCTTAAACGCTGTTTTAATTACATCCGCAGTAATGAGCCTCGTGACAAAGTGGAATAAAGTATGAAGAGTAAAATATTCATCAACTAAATAAACATGCGTGGAACTTAAAAAAATAAATGTTAATTACATTCATTTAAATACATAATCTGAATATTAAAAGTTCTTGTTACAGAAAAAAGCATGCAGATAGGCTATGGTAATTTCTTTGGTGGCTTAAGCTGCTGTTGATAATAAAATAATTATAATAATAAGAATAAAGAATAACGTAAACAATTAGATGTTTAGGCCTCCCAGCCGGAAACTTCCCACATCAGGCCCCAGACTTTCAAAATAAATAATACTGGATATCCATAAGTGATGAGAAACTGTTTCTCCGCCATGTTTGCAGTCTTTAGGAAAGCCTTCCAGGCCGCACCACTAAGACCTTAAATGCTCCGAACTTGGCAACAAATCACCCAAAGTGTCTGGTTCCGGGCTCTGATGGCGTCATCCGTCGCCGTCGTACAGGCTGAAGTACTTGCTGGCGTTGGAGAAGCAGAGGTAAGGCGTGCTGCTGCCCGGGTACACCACCGGCAGAGGCACCGGCAGCAGGCACCGACCCAGCAGGCTGCTCTCCTTGTACAAGGCCGGGAGCTGCCCCACCGCCACCGGCTTCCCAGGCTCGGAGAAGTCACTAACCGGTCCGTCCATGTCGGTGGAGATCTGTCGTTTCAACTTATTCCGCCGGTTCTGGAACCAGATTTTGACCTGGGTCTCTGTCAGCTGCAGGGAGCTGGCCAGGCACGCGCGCTCCGCGCTGCTCAGGTAGCGCTTCATGTCGAAGGTAGACTCCAACTGGAAAATCTGTCTCTTGGAGAAAATCGTGCGCGTCTTCTTCTTCGTGACTATTTTGTTCTTTTTGGAGCCGCTGTCCTCCTTAAGGGGGTCCGGCGCCGCGCTGGAGCCGCTGTCATCGCAGCTGCTGTCCCCGCTCTCCAGGCGCGTCTCGGGCGCGTGCCGCTGCGTCCCGCAGCTGATCAGCACCGGTTCCGCCTTTCCACCGCGACTTGGGGCTAGCTCTGAAAACAGAAAGACTCAATTCAGACCGCTAGGAGAGTTCCTGCTGCTGCTGGGGTGCTTTAGTAGACGGCTCTTACCGGCCTGGGTCAGCATGTCCGGTTCCGGTCTCGGCGGGTGTCTCTGGGACAGCTCATCCTGCTCCCCGGTGGAGGGACAGCTCTCACAGCCGGTCCCGCTTGTCTTCAGGTTCAGAATGTTGTCAATAGTGAATTTGAGAGAGGCTGCGGGACGACATGGTGCGTCTGCTTTGTTCATATTCTCCTGAGCGAGCGGGCTTCCGTTTCCACCTCCGTTCGTTGTCGTCGAGTCTGGACCAGGACGGTAATGTCTCCGTTAACGTTCCGATGGTCCTCGCAGCATATCAGCCGCCTCCGAGCTGACTCTGCTGGGCTGGAGAGGCTCTGTCGGTGCACTCACACCGGACCGAGCGCGTCCTCAAAGCTGATTGGCTGACAGGATGTTCCGGAGCGACCAATGGCAAGGCGGGAGGACAAGGGAGGACAGGAGCGTGTTATTGACCCGCCCCCCCCCCCCCCCCCCCCCCCCCCACACACACACACCAGGAAAATCAAAGCAAAGTTTTGTCATTTAGTTTTATCTTGTTTATTTGAGTCACGTGACATAAGGAAAGTTTATAGGTGCTTGTGACCCGGAGCTGATTGTCCGAATATCCTCGTTCTTGTTGTCAGAACCAGAATAAAAGCTGCTGTTCGTTCCGTTGGGTCGTAATAAATAGAGTCAAACATCTTGACCAAGGAAATCTGAACTTTTAGCCAAAGTTTGACTGAAATATACAAAAAAAAAGTGAATTAAAGCACTTTTTTGTATAATTTCATTTATTATAACTTTTCAACTCAGTTTCTGATATTTTTACTGTAAAGAGTCACTTTAAACCATTTTGGGGTTTAAATCCTGACCCAACGGTGTGTGTGTGTGTGTGTGTGTGTGTGTGTGTGTGTGTGTGTGTGTGTGTGTGTGTGTTTAAATGAGTTTTATACTCTTGATACAAGCCGGTGATGTAGACAAACGTTGACTTTTTGTATTATTAATAAAGTATTTTTACACAAATCCAAAGTAAAACATATTTCAAACGAATCTAAACTTTATTTCGTTTCTTACAGATGGTTTTATGTGTCTGAAACTAATTTAGGATTAACAACTGATGATTCATGATTGAAACATTTAATTGAGTCTGTTTGCCATAAAACCTACAAACCAGTGAAAATTCCACAAATTTTGCGTAATTTTCCTCGTGAGCTTTGCGCTAAAACTCTTATTGGTCAAAAACAAACTCACGTTCAAACAGACGCAGATGCTGCAGAATTTTTTTATTCATTTATAATCATGTGAAAAAAAAGTGACAAATACAATAAATTGTGTCTTTAAATATAAAAGTTAGAAAAAATCTGTGTATGAAACGTATACAGTGTATGAACCTCTGCGGCCTCCGTCTGGGCTGATTATGG
>SSNQ01034310.1:234308-249308 GCA_006942095.1 Nothobranchius kuhntae | reverse complement strand
ATTGTTTTTACTCGCGGAACCCGGCTTTCTCCCAACGGGTCTCGTGGTTCTGGCAGAAGAATGTAAGCACCGGGGTCTGACAGGCCCGACTCAGAAGTGTAACCCGGGCGAAATAGTCGCGTGTCCCACCGAAACGGCGATCCCGTCCTCTTAATCTCCGCTGTGGAACGGTGTTCTTGTCTCTCCTCCGTTTGATCGTTTTTTTTTTTTTTTCCACAAATATTCTCGTTATTATTTCAACACTACTGTCCGTAATCCTCCTTTTTTCGCTGGTCTGTGTCTCTCCCTCTCACTGTCAGCGGGGCAGTCAGACACACCTGATCGGGTCACGCCCCCCTTTTTTTAAAGACGCGCTTGCCACGGAGGAAATGACGAACGGAAGCAGGTGAGACAAGAAAATGAAATAAAATGACCTGAACCGGCAAACTGCCACAAGACTCTTTGCTGAGGTGCATCGCTGCAGCAAAATTAATGAACCAAACACAATTTTCTTCCTTTTTTAACATTTGGTTTTAGAAAGTAATTCAGTTCACGTCATCTAAACATTTAATCATTTAAAACCACATTTCCTTTGTTAAATGAAGTTTATTCACCATTTGATGAATAACCCTCAATTTCAGTCCCGTGAAGATTGTTGTCCCAAACTTTTATCAAACCACCTAAATCAAAACTACTTGGAGCTATTTCTTTCAAACTGGTTTCAGTGGTTTTTCAGCCTGAGCAGCTTCCCATGGAACAGCCCTCTGGAGCCCTCTGCTGGCCACAAGCTGCACGTTGGTGGTTTAGGGACGCCAGTGGGGTATGAATCTGCTTCACGATTGTTTTACTTTAAGGCAGATGTAAAAAATATATAGCACCTAAAGCTCCTCCCCCTGTGCCCTGAAGCTCCTCCCCTGTGCCCGTGATTATAGCTGAAAGCAACGCCTCTCATTCATTAAGTCACACCTATATCAAGCAGAGCTAAAACACGTAGTTTTACAATTATATGTTAGGATGCTTATTATACCGTATTACCAGACTTATACTGCATTCTCCGGACTATAAGCCGCTACTTTTTTCCCACGCTTTGAACCATGCGGCTTATAATGAGGTGCGGCTTTACTGAAGATTTTCCTTCACCTGCAGGGGGCGCTGTAGCAGAAAGTGAAACAGGTGGAAGTCAAAAGTGGAAATCGAAGAAAGTGCTCATTTTAATTTAGCACATGCAAGCAGCCGGCACGACGAAGAATCTTTTTCAGATCCATACCCCCTCATCATGGTAACTACACGTATGAGTTCATATGATGCTGCATTTAAGTTGAAGGCCATCGATCTGGCAGTAAAGGAGGGAAACAGTGCTGCCGCACGTAAGCTTGGCATGAATGAATCCATGGTTCCATGTGGCGACACTGACATCACCACAGAAAAGTATGTGACAAAGCTCTTCTGAGGCTGTTCAACTCTGACACTGAAGAAGAGGAATTTAATGGCTTTAGTGCGCAAGAGGATGAAACAGAATGAAATGACTGTTTTCCCCCTCCTCTGACACAGGACTAGTCTGCATGAGATATGGCCTCAAGGTCTCATGCATTTGTTATAAACTGCTTCTTTCCATCTCAACCGAAGAATGAACTCTTTTCTTTTAATTAATCAAAGAACTCTATTTTAATAAAGCTAATCCATCAAAGTGTTAGTCAATAATAAGATGTGACCAATCTGTGAAATCAAAATATTAATTACTTTATTATAATCCTATAGAATATAATAAGTAATATGACTTTAAATGTTTCCACTAGGACTGATCTCACGTGGCGTTAAGACATGACACATTACTTTCACTGATCCAATCAGAATCTGCCAGATCTGACGGAGGCGTGGTTTTGTTGGTGTTTGGTAAATCTGTCAACTTTTCATTCGACCATAATCCAAAACATCCGAAATATAAAACTATGCCCACGCCATCTCTAACGCCAGTTCAAAGCGTTCTAGAGAAGTTGTCGGAGTGACCAATCCGTAACTTTCCACTTCAACCGAAAGAACCAATGACAAGCTGGATAAAATCTGTTGCTGTTCCACCTGCTGCAACGGTTCCTTTCAGAATAAAAGCTGAACCATCACGACCCAGGTCCGGGTCTCACCAGACGCCAACACATTGTCGTGACCCGGAAGTAACTCGAGACAGATGGTCGGTTGCCGTGGCTTCTTCTACAGGCTCCGGCGCCATAAAGGTCAAGCTGGACCTTTACACCTCCTGATCTAACGGGGACTTCCGCTAAGGGTACGTAGACCGGCAAATGGCGTCGAATGTGTTTAAGAATCTCCTAACCAAAGCTTAACGCGAAGACATCACCTTCATTCCCACCAGAACTGATCGCTTCTTCGGATTTGCTGGTTCTGAGCAACATCACACGTCATCCATTCACCGTCTCATCCACCTTAGTTACACCATACATTTAGTTTTAAAGTCAGTCTAGTTTCATTTGTTAGTAATAAAATTCTCAACTTTTGATCTTGACTCTCTCTCTTCTGTTGTCTCTGAGTGAATACGAAGCGGTTATCTAATCCCTGCAATAAAAAGTTCCACTCTTCTGGTTAATAACCTCACAGATCTGTAAGGTGGATTTCATATTTCCTATGGAATCCTACGCCTTATGGCTCATTAAATAACCTGTAATTTAAATCATTCAGATGAGAGCGAATGACTTCTTCTGGTAGGCAAGTGTGTTTTATTTACTAACCAGGCATGTTTTGTGTGCAGTTTGTATTTTCTAATCATCCAGGGCTTATTAATGCTGTGTCAGCGCTGTTCTTTTCTTCTAAACATGCAAATGAGCGGTAATAACGCGTCAGTTCTGTTTTTATTTTATAACCATCCAGAAATATGAATGCTATCAGTGCTGTTTTCTTTTCTAAACTTGCAGGCACGTTCACCCGTGTTTAAAATTAGTTTTGTTGAATTAAAACAACAACGAAAAACCTCCGTGTAGTGTCTTTCTGTCTAATTATCTTATGTTATGGCCGTACGTGCGCTGTGCGCCGGAGACCTGCATGTGGCTGCTGCGCCACGGCTTGTATTCGAGTGCGGCGTGTGTGTGTAGAAAACCTTTTTTTTTGTTGGTGCGGCTTATATTGAGGTGCGCTTTATAGTCCAGAAATTACGGTATATATATATATATATATATATATATATATATATATATATATATATATATATATATATATATATATATATATATATATATATATATATATATATATATATATATATATATATATATATATTTACATATATAATGTCATAGGACAAGGTAAGATGATCACTTTTACAGATAAAATCTTGAATAATTCCTGAAAGGGGAAACTAGATGGCTGCTTTACAACATCCAGATGAAGCATCAGGATCAGAATCTTCATCAAAAAGCTGCCATATCAACCCCATCTACGTCTGCTGCCCTCTAGTGGAGGATCTAGGTGGGAAGGCACAGTTTTCTGTCTTTACACATGTTGTTATATAATTACATAATGAAATCAAATATATTATTATACAGTTGTAGTATTGTTATCAGAAAATAAAGTTTTTTCATTTTATTGCATTTATTATTTCATGTAAAAAGCTAATTAATCACGAGGATGTAAGAAGCAGAGATGACACCAGAACAAAGGCAGTCTCGACTCCAAATAGATCCGAGAAACGACTGAGAAATGTTTGGAGAGTCCCCGTGGAATCGATAGTGAATGATGGCGAACTTGAGCTTAAGCAGCATTGGTGAAGTCTCTAAAGAACCTGCCAGCAATGAAAATGTACAACGCATAAAGAAATCTGTTTCATGTTGTCGCGGCTCAATCTCCTAGCTTTATACCACACGTGGTCCTCAAGAGGCTGAATGCTTTCTGAGGCTCCAGTATGAAATAAAAGGTTGACCTCGTTTTAAAACAAAACTGTCCACACGTACCCGGATAAATACGTTGTTAAGGACATGCCAGACCTGTAGGCAGCAGTACTTCCCTCGTTCTTAACCTCGTCTTTCGTCTGTGGTCTTCCGCAAGGAGCAGTAATTCCGCTTGCAAAAACAAACAAGCAAAAAGCGCTTGGACAATTGATAAAGCGAGCGCAACTCTGAGGGCATCCATGCTGTCGGCTAGTGCAAACACAGGTCTCACACGTGATGTCAGCATTTTTTTGTCGCGGAAAGTGACGTTGCGGACCTTAAAACTCCGGTTTTGTCTGTCCACACGCAGACACCCAAAACGGAGAAAACGCAGATCTTCGCTTTGGCCGGAGTTTTTAAAAAGATCCGTTTTCGTGTGAAAAAACTCAGTTTTCGTGTGGATGACAGGTCAAAATGTAGAAAAATATCTACGTTTTGGCAGATCCCCGGCTACCTGTGGACAGGTCCTTAGTTTGTTCAGAAGCATTTAAACTCTTTTAAACTGTTTTTATCACTTAAGAAATATCTCCAAACTGTGAACTTGAACTTGAAAAGCTTCTCTATGCCTTTTATCTCCTCCCGTCTGGATTACTGTAACACACTCTTCACATGTTTTAACAAAAAGCCCTTGACCGCCTTCAGTTGATCCGGAACTCTGCAGCGAGGCTCCTAACTGGAGCAAACAGAAGAGCACACATCACTCCTGTTCTGACGTCTCTGCACTGGTTACCCGTTAACCCAATCCTGATTATAACTTTCAGGGCTCTTCATGGTCAAGCTCCTCCCTGTATTACTGAACTGTTAAAGCCTTATGCTCCGACCCGAGCCCTCGGGCCCACCCACCAGAACCTTCTAGAAGTCTCAAAGACCAGATACAAAAGTGGCGGTGATCGCTCCTTGTAGACTGTTGCACCCCGACTCTGGAATGATCTTCTTTCACCTAAAACTTTTATTTTCTTATTTTCAACTCAAATTTTTAATCTTTCATCTGTTTATGAAATTTAAAATGTAGTGACTTTATTTTTTCTGTTAATCTAATTCTGTTTTATGATTTTATGACTGTTTTATTTAGTTTTGTTCTGTGTGAAGCACTTTGTGTAGCGCTATACTAATAAAATCTACCTGCTTAATAAAACTCAGATTAACAGTAAATTTAATGGTAATTCCTGCAGAATTATGAAATTCTAATTGTGGTTTCTCCAAACTGAAGTTATTCACGGAGCTACAGGTTAGATGATAATGTTTTGTAACTTCTCCATAGAAACGAGCTAAAAAGAGATCAAATATTTTCTTACATGTTATGTTCAGATGATGCTTTTAGGTTCAAATTTGGTCTCTAATTTTACATTTGAGGCTCTTAAAAGACCTTTCTGGAACCATTAAGGCCAGTTGGAATCTTTTTTCACCTCCGAAGTCAAAGGTTGCTCATTTTTACTGTGATTTTTTTCACACCTTTTTTTGTCTGCATCCAAACTCAAAATGTGGCCCAACAGTCGAGATTTAGTACTGTAATCGTCCACGTTTGGTCTGGTTTGTGGACCTAAAAACTGACATTTAAAAGCTTTAATGGCTGAGCTAACCGATTTAGCGCTAAGATATCAGCTAAAACAAGGCGGAAGACGCCGACACAATCATTACTTTCCATCTCCTTTTTTCATTTATTTTAATTAAAGAGCAACTCACCCCCTATACCAGATTCTTACTCAATTGCCACTTCCTGTTAGAAAAATCCAACAAATGCTGTTGCCTAGCAGACCGAGAGGGCGGAGCCGCTAACAAACACACACACACACACACACACACACACACACACACACACACACACACACACACACACACACACACACACACACACACACACAGGCTCACAACGACATTGTGACATCACATGGTACCTGTCATGTGGTGAGCGTGGAGATAGCAGACCATGTGTGGTGGAGGGCTCAGGAGGCAGAAGAGCAGGCACGGATGAAAAAATAAAAATGGATTTAATGGTAGCGGCACAAGCACGAACACAACGAAGACAACGCAATGATCCGACAACGACAGGAACAAAGAGGGAGGTATAAATACACAGAACAATCAGGGAACACATGGGCAGGTTAACGAGGGGCAGGTGAGAACAAAAAGGCTAATTACGGAAGGAGCGACACAGTCAGGGAGGCCGGGGCGAATCATGACAGTACCAGCTAACTTACGGTACTAGGGTACCTCTTAGCCAATAGCGAAGGCAGATTTAAATTCAAATGCAGTGCAGAGTTTTTACCTGACAGCGGCACAACACTGACAGTTTTAGGCAGAAAATTAAAATTTTAACTAAAATGCACTAAAGTGCAAAACTATTGACTAAACGTGTCTGCAGCACGATTAGACACGCATTTATGTAGTTTATCAGAAACAAAGGTTGATTTGGGGGCGACTTGCTCTTTAAATACAAACATCTAGAAAAACTTTTTTGTTGCTATTTTAGTTTTAAATCAGGGATTGAGTTTGAGCAAATTAAAAAAACTCCAGGTGTTTTGGTCCTTGTTCAAATGAATAGTTTGCAGGAAGCCCTCTAGTGGCTCAAAGTGGGAAATGCACCTTTAGTTCATTCTTAAACAAAGATTTCTGCATCATCAAAGGTAGAAAACTAATAACTGGAGAGAATCTGATGATTCAGCTGATGAGTTTCAGCTTCACCAGATCCTTTATGACAGAATTAATGTGGAGTATTTTTCAAATCTGAAGTTGTGCCATCCAGAGAAATCTCTCCGTATTTCCCTGCTAATCAGCTCAGGCTGGCCGTGATAGCTCTGGCATTAATAATTCACCATACAGAGTTGGTTCTCATTGATATTAGCCGAGGTGAGCATTCTTGGCCAGACTTTGTGACGCCAGCAGAGCAGCATAAAGTGGGCTTTGATTGCCCGTAATCTCTGTCGTTCTCTTTCCGCTCGGTGCGAGTCAACAGCGTAAAGTCCACGAATGCCAGAACTTCAGCTTGAGCCTCACAACAATGCCTGGACCAGATCTGCAGCTCAGAGCCCAAAGCGCTCGAGCCCGTTTGGGGATTTTTACTCTCACTGAAATGTAGCCTCAGCATCCAGGCTCTGAAGCGGAGAGGTTTGCACCGTGGGAACAAAGATGTCCTCCTAAAACCAAACTTTTAGTTGGGTTTTGTTTTTGTTTTTAAAGAGGAAAAAAAAAAGAAACGCAACACTTTCAGGTTTAAGACGCCTTCGTGAAGCTGCTGGATGAGAATTTTCAACCCAAAGTCTAATAAAAAATCATCACAACGTAAAAATAACCAGAAAATTGTGCTGCTGCAGATTTCCTGCAAAACATTAAAAGTAAAACGCGTCAAACAAGAGTTGCATTCAGTTCATCAGCCGTGGCAGAAAAAGGTTTTATGCTTGAGTCTTGGATTCATTATTATTCAGACACCTTTTGCTTCTGGTGAAGACAAAGTTTGTAACGCGTCCTCCTCTCTGTTCGGACTGAAGGAAACAACCGCCTCGGACGTTGAAGCGATTTAATTCAGGCTGTAAAAACGTCTGGAAGCTCCAGAGTTTGGGAGTCGGGTTGATCTTTAGACCTGCAGAGACCTCTGCCTGTCAGACGCTAAGTGGAGGATTTCTGACGGGGATTTGTTTAACCTCTTCACGGTACGTTAACCCCTGTCAGGACGGACTCATCAGACCCGCTCAAAGGGGATGGAGGACGGGGGCCCCCCTCCACCCCCGACCGCCGGCCTGAGCGCCAATCTAAACTCATCAGATTTACCAAAAAAAATAAATCATTATTTTCTTCCTGACTCTTCATCTACCGTTAATAAGCAGGTTTTGTTTAGTTTGGGCCATCTGAGCAGAAGTTTAGTGCACATACCCCCCCCCCCCCCCCCCAAAAAAAAAACCTTATTCAGATACAAAAGAACAACAAAAACCTACAAAGACCTTTTTGTTTTATTTGATAAGAGGAAAAGTGTAGAAAGCTAAACAGGCTGACTTTTAATGAAGTAAAAGCTGTAAGTTTTACCCATGGGTTAGACTTATTTATTTATTTGTTTATTTATTTATTTGGTTATTAATTAATTAATTAAATTATTTATGTATTCATTCAGTTATTAATAAATAAAAACATTTATTTATTTATTCATTTGTTTATTAGTTCAGTTATTTGTTGGATTTTTTAAACTACCCCCCTCCATTTTCCTATTTTAAAAATGTTTCTTGTATTTGGATTTATGATTTTATTTCTCTGCACCAGATAAGTCAAAGCCGAATGGGAAAAAAACCATTTAGCAGTTTAAATAGCTAAACTGATCAAAGATTCTTTAAAAAAATCCAACTGATCGTTTCTTTCTTTCTTTATTTTCAAAAATGTCCAAATCAAAGCTGAGCCTTCAGGTCTTATTGTTTGTTTTAGACTGAATAAAACTTTTTACCATCTGAGACAAATTCAGCCTTTTTCCTGAAACAAGCATCATTTCCGCTGCACAGGATTTCCTTTATTTTTGCCTTCATCTAAACTCCTGAGCGCAGCTTTGCGTCATAAAGCGGATCCGCGGCGCACGTGAGCGAACAGCGCGAGCTCTCCCTTCCTAAAAAGCTGCTGGAGCTTCAGATGAAGCATCAAAGGTTTGTTATAGAGCCGCGGTGGTGCGCGCAGCAGTCCGCGGATCTTCAGAGAGAAACTTTTACCGGCAAAAAGACGAGATGAGCGCGCGAGGAAACACCGGCGCTGCGCTCGCGCTGATCATCAGGAGGCGAGCGAACACAAAAAACTGTTGGGATAAAACAACAACCGAAGTTCTGGGTTGTCAAAAACGTGGGTTATCATATTCAACCCAAGTTTAGAGTTGTTTTATTTATGATAGAAAACCCAATTTGAGGGTTGAATCAACCCAACGTCTTGAGTTGATACCATTAAACATCTTTTGGCACCAGGATCCACATGAAAAATTATATTTTCTATAATATATATATATATATATATATATATATATATATATATGCATGTATGTATATATATATTATAGAAAATATAATGATATACGTATACATAGTAGCGTATGGTACTCCAGTATGTTGAGAAGGATGTAGTTATTGAATTACAAATCCAATTTTATAAATGTATAGCAATTTAACAATTTATAATTATGAGACCTGCTGTAAAACTAATTTATGAAAAAAAAAACGTGTAACATGTGAGGCGGGATGGAGCGTGATCACGTCACTAAATATTAAATCACTGACCAGGTAGGCTCCAATATTCTGTGCATTTTATTATTTTTAAATAAAATGAAAAGTCCTTTAGAACCTAAAACAGCAGGTTTAACCTAAACTCATCGTGTGTGTGTGTGTGTGTGTGTTTGTGTAAAGGCCTATATCATTTACTAATTGATATCAACTCAATGAAAAATATTATAATAATTTTTATATTTATATATTTTTATTTTCTATAATAAAAAGTAAAGTTGCGATTAAAAGGAGAACAAATGATGGTTTTAACAGTAAAAAGAAGAATTGTACACGACAACAAAAACAGCGTTTTAGTGAGGATGAGGGAGAAGATCCGCTAACTGAATTCCTGTTTGCTTTCTCGCGTTTTCATGTGGATTTAATGGATGAAGCTGAAACTAAATGCTTTTATGTCCGTGATCCTGATGTGGGCGTTTCTGCTGCTGACACAGATTATTGTATTTGAGTCAAAGTTTCAAACTGATGTAAAATAATTTAGGTTTAAAATTTACCAAAACATTTAAAAAATAGTTTTCAATTTGCATTTTTCCAGTGTTTGTTTTCCAGGTATCAGAAAATTTTGGTGCAACAGTTTTTTAATATTTCTTCATTTTTATATTACTAATAAGTAAAGTCCTTCATGTTTGGGAAACCAGAGGCTTAAAGACTCTGACACAAGTCAGTGACTCGATGCAATCTGCTGGGTTCCCAAACATTTTACTGATTAATGACCTGAACTAAATTGGAACGCTTCCCTTGAGAAGTGAGACAACGCAAAATGAATAAACTGTATGGAGTTGGACCTCATTTGGATTTCAGGCCAGTTATTATTATTATTATTATTATTATTATTATTGTTATTGTTATCAGGCTTTCTTTGTTATAATTGTGTAGGATGTCAGCAAGGTATGTTCTGGGAAAAGAGGAATAAATAAACAAATAAGAAAAAATACAGAACAGAAAAGAAGAGAAAAAAACATTTGAGTTAGAAAAAAGGGAGGACCGTGTGTGTGTGTGTGTGTGTATGTGTGTGTGTGTGTGTGTGCTCACTATAGATGCCAGGCTACACTCTGATTTCTCCTCTCTTGTCACGCAATGCTCCTCGAAGCTCCACCCTTCTTCTTTTATGGTACTTCCTGAGTGTGTATGAAATCATCCATTCAGCACACACACACACACACACACACACACACACACACACACACACACACACACACACACACACACACACACGAGAGGACTGGCCTAGATCACACTATGACCCTCGTGCACCTTTTAGAAGGGATTTGGGTTCTTATGCTGTAATCTTTTTGTCACCAGGATAGAAAAAGAAAAACAACTTTCATGAAAAGTAAGAACTTCTTTATCTCCGTCTGATGCCGGCGTGATCGTTAGCCTTTCTGGACTGCATGACTAGCTGGACGCATGCATGTGGGACGTTTCTGAAACGCACAATTAAAGTCTGTGATGAAGAACCTCAGCGTCCTCACCACTCTCACCCTAGCCAAGTACGACTTTTTAAAGTAACAATTGAACAGTTTCCTGCTTCTTCGTCCTACTGGTTGAAATCAGATTAACATCCACTAGAAACAGCCTGCTGTAATTAGCACGAATCACTAGCTAACACTAGCACTTACAAGTCCAGTAGCAACAAAGCCTGGTCACCATCAGTCTGTGATTTTGTAGCCTCCTTTAGCTCCCTCAAGCTAGTGTAGGCCACACCGACCTGGTTTTAGCTCTTTGCTTCACCTCCAAAATTATTACTCTTACTTTTACTTCCAGGCTCCGCCACGACGCCAACAAAACAGCAAACTTACTGGCAGTTGGCGAACTGTAACAGTTAAATGTTAGCTTCATTATTAGCTTCTTGTGGAAATTCAGCCGCTTTATTACGACTAGATTTGTCAGCTGCCTTTGACACCACTGACCACGGCATTTTGCTGTCTTGTCTCGGGTTGTGTGTTGGTCTCAAAGGACAGGTCACTTTCAGGACATTTGGGCCCCTTCACCTCTGTTTCAGCACCCCTGACCAGTGGAGTTCTCCAAGGCTCCATCCTAGGATCCATGCTCTTCACACTTTACTTGTTGCCACTAGGTTCTATTTTTGAAAAATACAATATCACATTCCACTGTTTTGTTGATGAACTTCAAATGTACTTGCCTCTTTTCCCCGACAACATTGTTTCTTTATTAGACTGCTTGAGTGAGGTCAAGCAATGGATGTCCATCAACTTCTTGAAGCTAAATGACTTAAAGATGCCAGGCTCTGAGCAGGAGGAGTAGGACCCAAGATACAGAGCACCAGACGAATTGAGGCAGGAGTGAGTGAAATAAATGTAGAATCCTTTATTAGGGTGATAATCCAAAAATCACAGACAGGGAGCCAAGCCAGGTCTCAGGAAACACAAAAACAGATTCAGGAGGTCACTAACTGAGCAGGAGTCTCGGGTTTACACGGGGGAACAAACACGCTGACATCAACGATGGACCGACAAACACTGAGGGACAAGACAGGGCTTTTAAACACAGAGGGAGGTGATCAGGGGAACAGGTGACAGGTGTGAGTGAGATCTGGAGGGAAGGCAGGTGCATTCTATAAACTAAATGGGGAAAGAACTAAGCAGGAGAACCTGGAGGAGAACAGGAGGAGGCTGGGGACAGAGGGACACAGAACATGACAGAAGATGGAGATTCTGGATGATGGGGTCCGACCTCTGGGCCCTTGCTCGTCCTCGATAAAGTCCTGTGTGAAAAATCTTGGAGTTTTTCTTGATGGTTCTTTCGGGCTGAAGAGACAGGTGAGCTCAGTGGTCCAATCAGGTTCCTATCATCCAAGACTGTTAGCAAAGGTTGTTCAGAGCACGTCATGCATCTGGTAGTTTGGACTACTGTAACTCACTTTACTTGGGCCTGGACTGGTCCTCTTCAAATAGACTCAAGCTGGTTAAAAATGCAGCGGCTGTCATGGTCTGTGTCGGTGTCTCATTTCATGTGTCTCCTTTTGTCCTCCATTTGTTGTCTAGGTGCTCCTTTTGTTGTCCTCTAGCGCCCTCATGTGTCATGTCTGTGTCTCTATATGGTGTCTTCTGTTTGTAGACCTTTTTATCATCCCCTCAGGTCCAGTGTTCATTTAGTTATCCTCTGTGCCCCAAGTTGCAGCTCCAGCCTCTTTGTCCCCAGTTGTGAGTGATGTGTGTGTGTGTGTTAATCCTTCCCGCAGCCTTTAGGCTCAGTTTTGTGTTTTAGAGTTTATTTGGCCCTCCTCTGTTTCTGTTTGCCCATTTTCATTATTAGGTTCACCTGTCTTCCCTCCAGCTCTCACTCCACACACCTGCCGCCATTTTCCCTAATCACTTCTCCCTGTGTATATAAGCTCTGTCTTGTCTGTGTACGGTGTCGGTTCATTGTTTGTCGGCGGTGTTTTGGTGTTCTTGTCAGTCTCATCTCGTTCTTGTTCCTAGCTTCCAGTGTTTCCAGTGTTTTTTTTAGTTCTCTAGTACTTTTGAGGACTCAGTTCAGATTGTTTGGATTTTTGATTCCCTGCCTTTGGATTACTACCTTAATAAAGGATTTTTACTTTATCCTCCACCTCTGCTTCGTTCATCTGGTATCTGCATCTTGGGTCCTAAAACATCCTCCTACACCAACCCTTGACAGCGGTACGCTTGCTGACTGGTACCAGAAAGCGTGACCACATAACCCCGGTATTGGCATCTCATCATTGGATCCCTGTTTACTACAAGATTCATTTGAAATTCCTCTTTGTTTTCAGATGTCTTCATGGCTTGGCTCCACCATACATCAGCGAGTAATCGTCCATCTACACTCAGAAACATGAGATCTAGCTCCCAGTCTTTTTTAGATGTTCCAAAAACACGTTTAAAACTCGGGGAGAGGGCTTTCTCTTCGGAACAGCCTTCCTGTGAGAACCACACAAAACATGGAGCATTTCCAAGCAACATACCTGTTTCCATTTTTGGTTCTTTTTAAAACACAGGAAAGGTGCGCGCACACACACACGAGCCACTTGTGAACTGGCGTTGTGATTTAGCACTACTTAGATGTAGCCGTCCTTACGCTGACAAAAATATAACTAAGTAACTTTTACTTTGAGGAGTTGTGGTGTGAAATATTAATTTAAGATTTAAAGTAATTACCAAAGTTTATTTATTAAACAGAAGATTCAGTAAGATTCTTTTCATTCGATAAACTGGAAATGCAACCCTTTTCTGTGTTTCGTTTCAATAATGAGGCAAGTTTAAAAATGAAGAAATTTATTTACTAACAATTTTAAACTGAAAGATTTGAAACGACAATCATAAAATGACAATTCATAAATGGTAATTTTGATGACAATCCTTAACAGCTTTGATATTACTTGTTTAAAAGCAAACCCGTGTTGGATGGCGCTAAAATTGAGAATGATGAGTTTTGAATGCGTGAATGCAGTTCTCAGGTTTCTTTCAGAGGGAATGGAGGGTGTTCTGGATGAAATATTTTGCAGATAACTGAGTTACTTTGAGAGAAAACAGCATCAAACGTCATCTGTCGTGTTCTACCTCACCCAAAACAGGACCCCCTTTGTGGATCCGGACGTCAGGAGGATGGGTTCATCCAAGGTGGCACTTCGGCTGGCAGAGTAGACGCAAGTGTCCGATCGTCCGGTCCAGAGATGTGCTGGGTACACGGCTGTACGAAGCGTTTGGCAGATGCACGTTCTCGTATTTAAATTAACTTCAGACATCAATGACTCTGGGAGAGTCTTCGTTAGTTTCGTTGTTCTTTAGCCATTCTTGTCGGCGTGACAGACAGCTTGCAGAGGGTCCAGGAGACGGCCGTACTCCTTTCCTCGTGGTGTTGGTTGAAGAACTGGACGTGAAATCTGTGATGGTTAGTTTTTACCAAACTCTCTCAGAACACTCCCCCTCTCTCCGGAAGAAAGCTTGGTCATGCGTCAAAACAACATCTGCTGCAGTTATTGTTATCTGAACTCTGTTAGCTGAACAGGGTGAAGGTCTTCTTTGCTGAACACTTCTTTAATCATTATAATAATTATCATTATAATACCCACAGCATAATAATCCATTTCATGTAATTAAAATTTATATTTAAATCTGTACCAAGTGATCATGTATTGACGATTATTTAAGCAGTAATAAAATCACAAGTTTATTAATGATTATTTAATTATTATCATCGTGGCTTGAAGTGTCCTTCTTCTGACGGAACAGCAGATGCTGGTGTTATGATCTTGGCAGACGTCGTGGCTCCTTGGGGGGTCAGAGGTTTACACACATCGGGCCGCTAAATCTGACACAGCCGACTCGAGGTCACCTTTAACCAAGGGAGAGCAGCGGAGTCAGAACCCAGGGACCAGAATATAAACCAGAGGATTTTCACTCTTATTCCCTATAAGTGAGAACAATGTAAAATGGCACAGACAACAATCTAAAAGTCCAAAAAAAAAACCTCCTTACAAGCAGTCGAAGTCCCCTAAAAGAAGGAAAATAATGTTCCACAGCACCAGGAGTAGGTCCAGTCCCATCAGCGCCGTTCCCCTGCTGCGTTCCGACCACTCTTAGTCGATAGATTCCTGGGGCATCAGGTACAAGGCCCGACTGCGATCCTCGTCACCGCCGCAGTCACGCTGCCCCTCCACAGTCCTCCAGCTCTGCCCGGCATCACTCTGTAAATATAACACACCGGCCAGACGCACTGCCTGCAGGCCCACCCGCGATCCTCCTTCAATCCCCGGCACAATGTGTAGGGAGAAGACAACAGTACTCTCAGGTGAGGGCAGAGTCATTCTTGAGTGCTTTAACCTGTTCACCCCCCCCCCCCCCCCCCCCCCCCCCCCCCCCCCCCCCCCC
>SSNQ01034310.1:217871-220371 GCA_006942095.1 Nothobranchius kuhntae | reverse complement strand
ATTAGACAAAACAAATGTTTTGTAAATGTTTTAAAATATTTGCTCAGAATGACTTTTAAACTCATCATTACTGTTTCCTTGTGTCTAAAAGAAAAGGATAAAATGATTTTTATCTGGTCTGAAATAACCGGAACATAGGAGATTTTAGGTTCTTCCAAACAACGGGAACCTTTCTATAATATTGCCGATATTTGAGTTTTTATTTTCATTTTAATGATGACAACAACTTAAATTGACAGTGTGTATTTTTTCCTGGTGATAGGGGGCAGTAGATATCTGAATTGTTGCAAGTAAGCTGTATTTTTGTGTTGGAGTAAGACCTTACCAATGGATGCCCATTAGGGTCAAAAAGGCCTGGGGTGTGCAAACTTCAGCAAAATAACAAGCACATCAGACTCTCTTTCATCAGTGGCGATGAGTGAAGAGGTAAATGTGTAAAACAACAATGTTTATGAATGGTGAAAATTTTGCAACCGCTTGTTACAAATTGGTAAATGCATTTTGTCCTCATGGGCTCCCGTAGAAGGAAACATGGCATCTAATATGGCGTCACCCAGAGACTTAGACCCACTCCCATGCATTTTAGACCTGATTTTTATGGTTATATGTTAAGAAACTGCCAATATTTTTCAACAACTGGGCATCATTTCATTCATTTTCAACAACATTTTGATGGATATTCCCAGAGATTAACGATAAAACAACTACACATTGTCCCTTTAAATATGTAGAGCACATTTCATAAAACCCTGTGGTTTGTACTTCATAAAGTCTCTTAAGTTTTCACCGCATATCTCTGAGAAACGACTCTCCCTGTATAAAGGGATCCACCGACATAAAGATGCAGTGATTCGTCCAGACAGTAATGAACATAGAGTACAGAGAACCTCCATCACAGTAGAACACAGCATTCGAGTAATCAATGTTGTTAGTGATGCTAGTTTAAAAAGCAACCTTTGTCAAACGGTACTTTACTTAAATAAGTAAGGCGTTAAACGCTGTGCTGAAGCTGTGTGCTCGATTAAACTGTCACAATAAAAATGTTTCCAGCTTTTCTCTCATCGTTCTTATTTGTGAAACAGAAAACTTGTGGCTCTCAGAAGAACAGAGTCCCATCTCTGATCAAACGGGCTTCTGCAAACAATAAAGATAAGATAATATTAGTTTTACTATAAGGTCGGCTATACGGACATTTTAGGACCATCTAAGGAAAGAATTCAGGTCAAATTATTTTTCCCTTAATACGTGGTAAAAGGTACTACGTGGTACAACGTGGTACTGCGTGGTAAAAGGATGAGCCATATTTGAAAATTCCCTTTAAATGCTTAAACTGAGAAACTCTTTCATAAAGCATTTTCTAGCATTCCTTTTATGAATGTTTATCACTCAGAGCCTTTCATGCCAGTTCTGAACTCAAATCATCTTACGGTGAAAAATGGTGATTTGTTTGCCATTTGGTTACTTTAAGACACAACGTAATGAGAACAGAGCAATCTGTTTGTACTCTGTGTATGTCGAGGTGATGAAAATCAAAAAGATCCAATTTTAACTCAGTATCCATCAAGCTGACTGAGTAAGACCAATTGGTGGTTCTAGGGTTGGGGCAACAGGGGAATTGGCCCATTGAAATCCCTTTCATTCATATGTCCTTTGTATATATGTATGTACGTATGTGTGTGTGTGTGTGCGCATAAATATACACACACACACACACACACTGTTAAGTTCCTCTGTTAGGTGACACAATCCCCACTTAACAGGGATCATCTACTGGAGAAATACGCAGGATTCCACTCAGGACTTCATGGCTTCACTTTTCATTTTCCTTTATTTCACTTCCGTTTCATATTATCCAAGACGGAAATAGGGGATGACGAAGCACGAAGCAAGGCAAAGCCTACGAGCAGGTGAAAAACCTTAAACAAAAACATTGTGTGTGCTAAGAAACAGTGTAAATTGTGTAACATTTCGTTATAAACAGCCATTCATAAAATGCGTGATTTCAATGTGATATTCATTTATAAATGTTAGCACATATATATATATATATATATCATTAATTCATTCGGATATATCATTAATTCATTCGGATATATCATTAATTCATACGGACATATTAATTCATTCGGACCCAAACTCACTTAAATTCATCACTTCAGCTATTTGTTTCACTCTTACATAACAACATCAAATAATGAGCAGGTTTGAAGTAACTTATTAACAATCAAACAACAAACTGACTTCTAAACACCCGACACAAACATTTATGATGCGCACCGGAGTCCACAACTCCGAGCTGCGCTTAACATCACACATCAGCTGATCGGCATGCGCACACGCGTTACAAATCTGCGTCTTACCGGCTGCCTTTCCAGTCTTTAGATGAGTGTCATTTTACCGCTTCGGAGGATCACCACGTTGGTGCTTCCTCTAGGAACTTTCACAAACAGTTTTCTCTCCTGACATGTCCTACATAAAACATTTCAGGCAGGAAATGCGC
>SSNQ01034310.1:161322-208161 GCA_006942095.1 Nothobranchius kuhntae | reverse complement strand
AGACAGACATTGGTCTGTGTGCATTGCATGAATATAATGTACAAGTTTCACGTTTTGAATGGAATTACTGAAATATTTTCAACCTTTTGATGATATTCTAATTTACTGGCCAGCACCTGTATATATATATACACATCTATCTATCTATCTATCTATCTATCTATCTATCTATCTATCTATCTATCTATCTATCTATCTATCTATCTATCTATCTATCTATCTATCTGTCTGTCTGTCTGTCTGTCTGTCTGTCTGTCTGTCTGTCTGTCTGTCTGTCTATATATATATATATGTGTGTGTGTATATATATACACACACACACACACACACACACACCCCTACACAGACACATTTATATATATATATATATATATATATATATATATATATATATATACACACACACACACACACACACACACACACACACACACACACACACACACATATATATATATATATATATATATATATATATATATATATATATATATATATATATATATATATATAATACATATAGTATTCTCTTTCTTTACTGTGGACATTAAAATAACATTTACCTCTAAAAAGCCAGTTTATAAACATGGTTAAAGTTGACTAATGAGCAGAATGAATGCAGCATTTATGGCCATATCTGTTAGTTTTTGATAAATAAGTTGCTCTTCATGTTTATATAGCGGGTAAAGTGGGTCGCTGCAACATTTCCTAATCCCAATTACTCCGACATTTATCGCTCGGGAAGTTGCTTGCCTCCACCAGACCTGCTCATCTGCAGGAGCAGCGTGGCGGAGCGCTGCAGCCTCCTGGGAGCTGAGGCACAAATCCTGGATGGAGGAGCTCAACTGCTAAATTTAGTTGCTCATTTGTCTCAAAATTTGATCTAAGAGAAGAAGGAATAGCGCAAATACTCCCAAATGCATACAGACGTGAAAACTAGCTCACCTCAGTGCCGAGCGGCGTTCCCTTAGAGGAGCGTTTCAGCGTTTTCTCACAGCTTTCCTTTTGTGTTTCGTCTCTTACCTCCAGCTTTCAGAGGATCTCTCTTGGAACAGAATGGCTGTTTACTAGTGTAGCTTAGAGGTTTAGCAACTGTCAGCTATGGCAGCTAATTGGGTTTCCAGGGTTTTTGTGTCACCAGGGCAGGCTGATGAATGTGAGCACGTTTCTGGGTTCATCATAGCTGGACTCAGAACAGAGACAGGAACACCAAACACACATGAAAACCTTGAGCATCACGCCACTTTATTCATCCCATTATAAAATCAAACCGCAAAAACTTCAGTGTTTTCTACATTGTTGCAGTTCAATATTTTATCTACAATATTCTGTCAAATACTGGGTGGAAAAATTACCCAACAGCTTCGTTTTCTTTTTCGTTTCAGACAATCAAATGATGTCTAGACTGGCTGTCTCCAGAAATGACAGCTCCCTGTGTGTGTGTGTGCGTGTGTGTTTGTGTGTGTGATTAGAAACCATTATTAATGCTGATATGTTTTGAATGATAAAATAAACAGCCTGTACAGATGGATATTGAATGTGGATGGATGGATGTATAGATGGATGGATGGATGGATGTATGGATGTACAGATGGATGGATGCATGGATGTACAGATGGATGGATGGATGTGGATGGATGGATGGATGTACAGATGGATCGATGGATGGATGTATGTGGATGGATGGATATATGGATGTACAGATGGATGGATGTAAGGATGTACAGATGGATGGATGTACAGATGGATGGATGGATGTAAGGATGTACAGATGGATGGATGTAAGGATGTACAGATGGATAGATGTAAGGATGTACAGATGGATGGATGGATGGATGGATGTACAGATGGATGGATGGATAGATGGATGTAAGGATGTACAGATGGATGTATGGATGTACAGATGGATGGATGTAAGGATGTACAGATGGATGGATGTACAGATGGATGGATGGATGTAAGGATGTACAGATGGATGGATGTACAGATGGATGGATGGATGTAAGGATGTACAGATGGATGGATGTAAGGATGTACAGATGGATAGATGTAAGGATGTACAGATGGATGGATGGATGTACAGATGGATGGATGGATAGATGGATGTAAGGATGTACAGATGGATGTATGGATGTGGATGGATGGATGGATGTACAGATGGATGGATGGATGTAAGGATGTACAGATGGATGTATGGATGTGGATGGATGGATGTACGGATGGATGTATGGATGTTGATGGATGGATGGATGAATGTGGATGGATGGATGTATGGATGTACAGATGCGTGGATGTATGGATGTATGTATGTATGGATGTTTGGATGTACAGATGGATGGATGGATGGATTTACAGATGGATGGATGTATGGATGTACAGATGGATGGATGGATGTACGGATGTACTGATGAATGGATGGATAGATGGATGTACAGATGCATGGATGTATGGATGTACAGATGGATGTGGATGGATGTACAGATGGATGGATGTATGGATGTACAGATGGATGGATGGATAGATGGATGTACAGATGTATGGATGTACAGATGGATGGACGTATGGATGTACAGATGGATGTGGATGGATGTACAGATGGATGGATGGATGGATAGATGGATGTACAGATGCATGGATGTATGGATGTACAGATGGATGGACGTATGGATGTACAGATGGATGTGGATGGATGTACAGATGGGTGGATGTATGGATGTACAGATGGATGTGGATGGATGTACAGATGGATGGATGGATGGATGTAAGGATGTACAGATGGATGTATGGATGTACGGATGGATGGATGTACGGATGGATGAATGGATGTTGATGGATGGATGGATGAATGTGGATGGATGGATGGATGGATGTATCGATGTACAGATGCATGGATGTATGGATGTATCGATGTACAGATGGATGGATGGGTGGATTTACAGATGTATGGATGTACAGATCGATGGATGTACAGATGGATGGATGTATGGATGTACAAATGGATGTGGATGGATGTACAGATGGATGGATGGATTTACAGATGCATGGATGGATGGATGTACAGATGGATGGATGGATGGATGGATGCACAGATGGAGGTGGATGATGGATAAATATACAGATTTAATGGATGGATGTAAGGATGTACAGATGGATGTGGATCGATGGATGGATGGATGTACAGATGGATGGATGGATGGATTGATGTACAGATGGATGGATGTATGTGGATGGATGTATGGATGAACAGATGTGTATGGATGTACAGATGGATGTGGATGTATGGATATACAGATGGATGGATGGATGTACAGATGGATGGGTGGATGGATGGATGGATGTACAGATGAAGATGGATGATGGATGGATATACAGATGGATGGATTGATGTAAGGTTGTACAGATGGATGTGGATGGATGGATGGATGTACATATGGATGGATGGATGTACAGATGGATGCATGGATGTAGGGATGTACAGATGGATGGATGGATGTACAGATGGAGGTGGATGATGGATGGATATACAGATGGATGGATGGATGTAATGATGTACAGATGGATGTGGATGGATGGATGGATGGATTTACAGATGGATGCATGGATGTGGATGGATGTACAGATGGATGTATGGATGTAAGGATGTACAGATGAATGGATGCATGGATGGATGGATGTAGGGATGTACAGATGGATGGATGCATGGATGGATGGATGTACAGATGGATGTATGGATGTAAGGATGTACAGATGAATGGATGCATGGATGGATGGATGTAGGGATGTACAGATGGATGGATGGATGTAGGGATGTACAGATGGATGGATGCATGGATGGATGGATGTACAGATGGATGTATGGATGTAAGGATGTACAGATGAATGGATGCATGGATGGATGGATGTAGGGATGTACAGATGGATGGATGCATGGATGGATGGATGTACAGATGGATGTATGGATGTAAGGATGTACAGATGGATGGATGCATGGATGTATAGATGGATGGATGTATGGATGTACAGATGGATGTGGATGGATGTACAGATGGATGGATGGATGGATGTAAGGATGTACAGATGGATGTATGGATGGATGGATGGATGTACAGATGGATGTATGGATGTAAGGATGTACAGATGAATGGATGCATGGATGGATGGATGTAGGGATGTACAGATGGATGGATGGATGTAGGGATGTACAGATGGATGGATGCATGGATGGATGGATGTACAGATGGATGTATGGATGTATGGATGTAGAGATGAATGGATGCATGGATGGATGGATGTAGGGATGTACAGATGGATGGATGCATGGTGGATGGATGTACAGATGGATGTATGGATGTACAGATAGATGTGGATGGATGTACAGATGGATGGATGTATGGATGTACAGATGGATGTGTAGGGATGTACAGATGGATGGATGCATGGATGGATGGATGTACAGATGGATGTATGGATGTAAGGATGTACAGATGAATGGATGCATGGATGGATGGATGTAGGGATGTACAGATGGATGGATGGATGTAGGGATGTACAGATGGATGGATGCATGGATGGATGGATGTACAGATGGATGTATGGATGTAAGGATGTACAGATGAATGGATGCATGGATGGATGGATGTAGGGATGTACAGATGGATGGATGGATGTAGGGATGTACAGATGGACTGATGGTCTCTTCTGTTCTGGCTCTTGGCAGGTGCAGACGCTTCTTTTCCTCCTCTCCTTCATATCTTATCCTCAAGGCCTTTGTCTGTCTCTGGGTGCACAGCTGCTTCTGCATTTTTCTGGAAACTGAAATACATTTAAATGGATCTCGTTAGCTGGTCTCTCAACGCGATTGATAACATTTTTTCAACAATGAGAACGGGAGAAGGGGCTCCCGGATGTCCTGCCAGTACAGACCCAGTTGGACACGTCATGGACTCCTGGAAACAGTGGAACTTGATCTGTTTATCTCAGCTGTCTGTGGAGGACTCTGAAGACGTGTGGATATTCGTGGTGTTGGTGTCAGGTTTCCTGCTCAATGGCCTTGGAGGCTACCTGGCTTACTGGAAAATTAACGAGGTGTCGAGGAATATTGGCCTGATCCCGGAGCTCAGAGATGGTTTGCACCGCGCTGTGAATTCACAGACTCACATAATTGTCGAGATGAATCATAATCTTGGGACTTTGGCTGAGATTCATTCTTTGGCACAAAAGATGGATGCCATCAAGGAGAGAGTGGAAGAATCAGCACGGATTGGGATAGATTAACGTCCATTATTGGGATTCGGAGAGGTGAGGACCAGCAGACTATAAGACAGAGAGGAAATTATCTCTGTCTGGCCCCAAAACAAATTCTAATCGGAATCTGGCGCCCTTGAGCCTGCAAGGCTCCAACGAAACCTCCCCCCTCAGAAGATATGTGGAATGTGCCATCGCTATGGCAACTCAACTCTGCCTCCTTTCCCAGCCTGGGCGGGACAGCGGGAAGGCCGCTGAAGCGTCCAGGGTCACTGCAACCCTCCAACCCTCAATTTCCCCCCCTTATCCACACTGACGTGACATGCGCTGGTTCATCGTGGCTGCAGAAACTGAAGTAGGGATAGTCCCAACCTACCACCCCACCTAGTGGACACTTATGTTGTGATGTCTGAAGTCTGTTGCATATCTCTGTCTGAGGTGTTTTTTATTTATTTTTATTTTTTTTGCAGAGCAAAGCTGCCCTCCTGGTGGGAGGGTAACTCTGAAGTGCCTTTTTTCCCCTCCACCTTAACCAATCCTAATGTAACTCTCTTATCTCTATTAAGGTAGCGTGACTCAGGGTTGCGAAAGACCACAGTCACCAATTATTGTCATGTGTCTTGCCCATGTATGTCTGATCTCTGCATTGTGTGTACTGAAACTCTAATTTCTCTCTGGGATTAATAAAATATCTTTGATTGATTGATTGATTGATTGATTGATTGATTGATTGATTGATTGATTGATTGATTGATTGATGGATGTAAGGATGTACAGATGGATGGATGTATGTATGTATGTATGGATGTGGATGGATGGATGTACAGATGGATGAATGGAAGGATGCACAGATGGATGGATGGATGGATGTAAAGATGTACAGATGGATGGATGTACGAATGGATGGATGTAAGGATGTGCAGATGGATGTATGGACAGTTGGATGTACAGATGGATGGATATATGGATGTACAGATGGATAGATGTATGGATGGATGGATGTAAGGATGTACGGATGGATGGATGGATGGATGGATGTGCTGATGGATGTATATATTAATGTGGATGGATGTAAGGATGCACAGATGGATGGATGTAAGGATGTGCAGATGGATATATGGACAGTTGGATGTGCTGATGGATGTATATATTAATGTGGATGGATGGATGGATGGATGTAAGGATCTACAGATGTATAGATGTAAGGATGTATAGATGGATGTATGTATGGATGGATGGATGTAAGGATGTATAGATGGATGTAAGGATCTACAGATGGATGTAAGGATGTATAGATGGATGGATGTAAGGATGTGCAGATGTATAGATGTAAGGATGTATAGATGGATGGATGTATGGATGGATGGATGTAAGGATGTATAGATGGATGTAAGGATCTACAGATGGATAGATGTAAGGATGTATAGATGGATGGATGTATGGATGGATGGATGTATGGATGGATGGATGTAAGGATGTATAGATGGATGTAAGGATCTACAGATGGATGTAAGGATGTATAGATGGATGGATGTATAGATGGATGGATGTAAGGATGTGCAGATGTATAGATGTAAGGATGTATAGATGGATGGATGTAAGGATCTACAGATGTATAGATGGATGGATGTATGGATGGATGGATGTAAGGATGTATAGATGGATGTAAGGATCTACAGATGGATAGATGTAAGGATGTATAGATGGATGGATGTATGGATGGATGGATGTAAGGATGTGCAGATGGATAGATGTAAGGATGTATAGATGGATGGTTTATGGATGGATGGATGTATGGATGTGCAGATGGATGTATGGACAGTTGGATGTGCTGATGGATGGATGTGGATGTGGATGGATGTAAGGATGTACAGATGAATGGATGAAGGTGAACCATTTACTTCAACTCTTCACAAACTCAGTGAGCTTAATGCCTCATGAGGGGATTTTGATGTTAATCGCAAATAAAACAGTTGGAATAAAAAAGACGAAGGCTCTGGAGACTGATGTGAAACTGAAAGAGAAGACAGAACGATTCTTTCTATACTTTAGCTCTTTTATTTTTCATTTTTTTGTCTTCAAGCACCAAAAAGCTGCTCTCAAACAGAAAAGTGACTGGTTGTTCCCAGGCTGCTTTGGTTTGGGAACAATCGTACCTGGAGTCTCTCCCCACTTGTGCTGAGTGATCCATCGTACTGTGAAAATCCAAAGACATACAAGAAACAAACTCATCCTTGAATCAGCAGGAATGAAAACCACGACGTCCGTGTCACTGTGCTGGAACTCGTTTTAGCTGAAGGAGACGTGGAAGGCGTCGGCTCTGTGGAGGACATCTAAACACATCCTGGATTTCTAATTTACACTCGCTGAGATGGAAATCGAGCTCTCTAAATATTCTTTACAAAAACACTTTACCACATTTGGGGCTGCAACGTTAATGTTTTGTTCAATATCTCGCTGCTTGCAAGATTTTGACAGATTCCTGTATCCATGGTAACGACACACACAGACACGGCATTGCACGTGCCATTCTGGCCTTTCTCTAGCCTCTTGCTGGATGTGGAGCATGCTGAGGTTGAGCAGATCAGTTTAATAGGGTACAGCGGGTTAATAGAGTAATTAGAGCTCATCATTATTATTATTGTTATTGTTCTAGTCTATAAAATAGATGTTTTAATCTGGATGAAGGTGTGTATTTGAGTAGATTATAACCAGTAGATTAATGCAGGCTGCAGTCATCTTTTGAGCAGGTTACTTGCTGAAAGCTGTGATGACTGATTAGTACACGCCTACAAAGGAGACGGCATGAGAGTCGCTTTTAGATTCAAACATTCCAATTAAAGGCGTAGACTCATAATTCACTCCTATTTATGAGTTCCAGAGGCCGCTTCTCCTCCTGAGCTCCTCCGCACATTACAGACACCAGATGGGAGATAATGAACTTTTCTTTCACAGAGTAGCTGACTGGAGCTTATGAATCCCAGCGATGCTGAGTCCAGTCTTATGTAGCGGTCACACTTTATAGCATGGCGACTGCAAATTAATTATGACTAAGAAGATGTGATTATTCCATATAAATATGAAATATCAATCTGATTGATCGTTGAATGTTTAATCAGAAGATTATAGTTACTTTTACTTGTTCAGGGACCATAAACACACTTCGTATTAATTCAGACAGAGTCAGGAATATAGTTAAAAAGGAATTTTATTCTTTTCCACACTCATGATTATGCACGACAAGATATGAATAATGAGATATGATGGTGTGGATATGCGGTGATGTGTAGGTGGTGTGATGTAAGCTAGATGTTTATCAGAATCTTTGTGTCTGAGAGAAATTGTGAAATCTGGGTGTAAAGAATTTGTGGTCTGCTATAAACTAGAGAGTTAATTATTAATAAAACAGCATCAGACACAATCTGCTGTGTCTACAAACCCTGGCGGAGACCCCCAGCAGAACCAGACTGTCAGAAGTCGGGTGGACCTCACGGCACCGGGAATTTGTAGATTAAACTCCGACCCGACCCGTCCGGTCTTGAGATGTCCCCAGGTCACAACAGTAGCTGGAAGGCTTGTCTGCGTCCAAAGTGGATGTAGCTCTTAGGGAGCCGTCTGGCTGTGTCAGCTTGCAGCGTGCAAACAGGTTTTAAATGTATGTCAAAAGAGATGTCTCAAGGATGCTTGTTCCGAATTGGCCGGTACGGAACTCTGCTAGAAACTGAATTACTCGGGAAGTAATTCTTATTTTATTAAACTACTTTTTTATGATTTCCGGCCATTCTGGCAAATCAGAATGTGCCATGTCTGGAAGGCTTTACCAGAACATTCCTCAGAAAGGTTTACCTCATACCTGCTGACAGTTTCGACTGAAGGTTTCAGTCTTCCTCAGAGCATCATCCGACTTTTCGCCAGATGGATGGGTTAATGGATAGATACAACCGAGTATCGTCAGCATAACAGTGGAAGTTTATCCCATGCTGTCTAATGATTTTACCAATTGGGAGCATATATATAGTAAAAACAATTGGTCCAAGCACTGAACCCTGTTGTACTCCACAAGTAACCCTGGAGTATGAAGACGATTTGTCATGTACATTTACAAAATGATACCTGTCCGACAGGTAGGATTTAAACCAGCCTAGCACTTTTCCTTTGATCCCTACAACATGTTCAAGTCTTTCTAAAAGAGCATTGTGATCTACTGTGTCAAAGGCAGCACTGCGATCTAACAAGACCAGTGAGAAAGAACATCCTTCCTATCTCAATAATGCCCATTCTGATTATGATGAATATAATTTGTATTCTTTGCAGTTTTACCAACTGGCCTTTGGGGAAAAGTTCCCTTTCCAAATATAAAGAATGAATGAATAAATAATTAAGGAATTACTGACATTCCTGAAGGTACCGGTACCGACGCATAAACTTCTCTTTATAACTGAAACGCAATTCAAGCACACAAAAGGAAACGTTCAGATAAAAAAACAAATCGCCTCGTAAACATCAAAAAAATCCTAAAGTAACCCAGTTGGGGAATCAATTAGGCACTGCGGTAATGCTTTTATAGGACTACAGCTCTTTAACAATAAAAGGTGTGTGTGTGTGTGTGTGTGTGTGTGTGTGTGTGTGTGTGTGTGTGTGTGTGTGTGTGTGTGTGTGTGTGTGTGTGTGTGTGTGTGTGTGTGTGTGTGTGTGTGTGTGTGTGTGTGTGTGGTACCCTGCTCTCTCCTCTCAGTTGCGGATCAATACCACCCAGTCTGCTCCCATCACCACACCACAGGCGTCCAAGTCATCTCAGAGCTCATATATCTGTTGAACCTCAGTCTGAGTTGTCAAACTTCCCCAAAAAGTAGCTCAGATTCCTCCTCAGGGCGAGAGCCAAACCGTTTTCCCATATTTTTATACTTTTATTTCAGCAGACTTGCATGAATCACCAAACAGAAAAGGAAGTGAAAGTTAGATTAATGAGCTGGTTCGCTTATGCCCCACATTTTTCTTATTTGCGTTTTGCTTTGCCTGAAAATCAATTCCCCACGTATAGTCCATTTTAGAGCCAATTTATTCTGTGTCATTACAGATGGAGCCACTTTGAGTTGTGTCTCTGAGCCAAAGTCCAGCCAGTGGGAGTAATGATGCCTTCACTGACCTGGCAGCAGATTGGGATTGTGAAGGACTCATGCATGAATTGGTTTAATCTAAAATGATTCAATGATACAGTGATTCTTCCACCAGAATGTAAAAGAACTTGTGATCATAGATGGATCATTATATTATTATTATTGGGGCGATGCTGTGTAAGGTGTTAGGAGTTTGTCCTGTAATCAGCGGGTTGCCAGTTTGAACCCAGGCTCCATTTGTGTCGGTCATTGTTTCCTTGGGCATGGCACTTGGTGGTGGTTGTCGGCGGGACTGGTGGTGGTGAAAGTGTGTCATTGAGAACTACATCTGCACACTGATAAATTATTTGGTGATCGATTCAAAATGCAAAACATCAATAGAATCACTATTAATCAAACATACTATTGTTTTGAAAACTGCTTTATTTTGAAGTTTTTCCATTTTCTACCTTTTCCTGCACACCACCAAACATGTTAAAGGTACTGGTCAGACTTGGCATTAAAATTGTAGAAATTCAGTGTAACTACACGTTACCATCTATATTAATATGAACTGGGTTCAGTTTTTCATGGTGTTAAGGACTTTTGTCATAAACCGTTACAGAAAATCCAATCCTCTCCTCCAGACAGTGAAGACACAGAAAAGGTTTCTATTTACCTTGCTGACAGTTTCGTCCGCGGCTGCAAACTTCCTCAGAGCTGACACTGATGGTGGCGCCACTTCCTACTCCGTTTACCCGCGGGCAGTAGAGGACATTGTCGCCCTCTGCTGCCCGCTCTCCTCTCTCCGATGATGCAGTTCCATGCGCGATCCAATGTGTAAACCCCATCGTCTCTGTTCATGGTCCCACATCCACGTCTCCTTATCTCGATAGCTTTTTTTATCCATCTTTTGTATTTCTGTTTGTCAATGTTTATGATCCTTGTGTTGTCCCAGTCCATTATATGGTTTTCTCTTGTGCAGTGATCTGTTACGGCTGACTTCTTTATTGTGCTTTCTGCAGAGGGCGACAACGTCCTCTGCTGCCCGCCGATAAACGGAGTAGAAAGTGACGCCACCATCGGCGTCAGCTCTGAGGAAGTTTGCAGCCGCGAACGAAACTGTCAGCAAGGTAAAGAGAAACCTTTTCTGTGTTTTAAAAAAGAACCAAAAATGGAGTGAAAAACTGTGTTCTACATATGTCACTCCAACACGCAAAACAAGGTAGCTGCTGACGCTAGTGTTGTGAATGACTGTATTTTGTTTACATTCAGTAAATTGCGTTTACAGCTGCAGGAAAGGGTCTGGGCCACATGTCCGTGTCCTACACACATTTTTAAATAACATAGGTCTGATCTAAAACAATAACCTACATCTATAAATCCATCTAGAACGGCACCGCTACTTCTGGACTCCAGGCTAGTCCCGTTAGCATGACTGCAGCAAAAATGCTGACCGTGTTAGCTCCGGTAAGGAAAGAACAAGCCATTTGGGAAAGCTACGACACACACACACACACACACACACACACACACACACACACACACACACACACACACACACACACACACACACACACACAGAGCTATGATCTAAAAGAGGATCTCCATAGTTCAACAATAGGTCCTCCTGGGACCGGTAGAACCTCCGTGACATCCTGGATTAGTGCAAACAACAAGCCGAGTTAGCGAGTTACTCTGGCATCAGGAAGATTTCTTCTGGTAAATTATGGGTTAAATATTGATATATTAGCTATATCAACATACACCCACAGCTGTAAAACTGGCAGCACATTATTTTATTTATCTATAAATTACTGAATTATATTGGGACAGTATGATGGATCTAAGACCTGAACTCGTCAGCTGAGAAGTCCCGGTGGATCACAGAAATGAAATATTTAACTAAAGTAAACAAACTGTACTGATTTTGGTTCTGAAGATGAAAATAACCCTCCTCGGTGTCCAGATCGGGTCTTCTGAGTCAAATGGTCTAAAACATGTCTGCACCTACGGTAGTGGTTTCCAGCTAGCGGGGTCGGAGTTCGGTCGAACTTTCCCGGTAATCCGATATCCGTTGTCTTCACCGTATCCCAGAGAAAAAACAAAGTGACCGACTAGCTGAGGCTTCAGAAGCTACATCTGACTGATGACACGTTGTTCTCTGCTATAACGCTAACGCAGAAACACCGGAGTCAGGGTTGTTTACTAGCTGTTTCAGCAGACCTCCTTGTGGAACGGCACCAGCCACCCAGGGCTTAGACCAGAAGCTAGTTTGTGTTTTTGCGTCAGATTTTCTTCAAAATCCAGCCGTGAAAATCCAAAAACCTTTTTCATTTGAGGTTTTAATACTTCACATGCCCGTCAAAGGAATCTAGCCTCTGGCAGATATCTGTAAATGAAGAAGTTAGCAGCGTCATGGTGAGCAGTGAGACAACAATCAGTGAAGAAATCGTCTCTTCCCTGGAAAATGATTCATGTTTCAATCAAACTTTGGTTCATAAATCAAAACTAATCAAAATGGTATTGGGACTGACTTTGAGAAAAACAAGCGTCCATCTGGATTTAACGAAGCAAACGGCTAGGAGCCTCCTCTTGGACAATTACTGCATGGATGATATCTTTCAGCTGCAAGCCGTGTGTTTGTCTGGGATTCATCCATTGCCTTGATACTCACTTCGTGGAACGTTAAACATGTGACACTCTTTGTTTTCCTGTCATCTACCGAGGATGTTAGTAGCTCATGCTAGCGTTAGCATTAAAGGTTTTTAACAGTATTACAAATCCTAGCAATGCTAGTTGTATTACACCTTTATCTCAGATTAAGTACAGCAGATTAGATCTTCTATACCTATTCCTTTGATTTCAGATCCTAGTCTTTCTCACTGCTGCGTTACATCCGGGTACCGTTTCCACTAGGGATGTAAGAAAATGTCGATTATGGCAATATATCGTGATGTTTTTTCTTGCAAAAATGTATCGATATTCAAAAGTCGTGTATCTAATTTTTGGAAGAATTTACATGGAAACATTTTTGTATTTTCTTTTCTTGTGGTGCAATTCAAACACCGACCACTAGTTGGCAGCAGTGTGTAATGGGTTTTGTTTCTACCATTGAAATCTCTCTGTTATGGTTAAACATGTTAAGTGTCCGTTTGGACTGTTTATTGAATTTTCCTATTATAAATTTAGTCTAAAAAATCGCCAGTATCATCTGACTGAATGTATCGTAATATATTGTGATATATTGCGTCGTCTCCCCTGTATCGTAATATGTATTGTATCGCCAGAATTTCACCAATACACATCCCTAGTTTCCACTCGGTTTCCCTGGAGGAACTATCACAAATGGTCAGTCACATTCGATCTTCGCTTTGTCCTTTAGATATAAAAAGTAATATTAGCTGTCTTGTGTTACTCGTATTTAACATATTTTTACTTCCTGGCTGTCCCCGTGGACTGCCTGAGTTGTGCCTGGTGTAGGTTAGCTTTATTAAATCTGTTTAGTTTGATTTCTTAATTTCTTTACCATATTTGTGTCCTCTCCATGACTCCGCCCAGCTTTGCATGACAGACAGAGTTGTTCATGAGTTTGGAGAGAGTTCGAATGAGTCACATGTTGAGAAAGGCCTGGAGGCTCAGAAGTAATGGAACAAGCTGCAGGGCTGTTTATTGGCTTTGGGAGAAGAGGTGAAGTGGGGTCTGCTTCTCCTAAACAGGAAGTGACAGGAGAAAAAATTGGCCCTGTGTTACTTTCAAAGTAAAGCGCCACGGATAATATGAACAAATACTCTTCCACAGCTCCGGTTTTGGTTCCTGCACCATGAACCAGGAGCTACAATGTCCTATCCATCCAAATAGACATGTGAAGGCATCATAACAGCCATGCTGGTTTCTCAGAGTCGGATTTCAAACAGCAGCTCCCTCAGCCTGAAACTGATCTTCTCCTCTAGCAGCTACATCAGCGCTGACGTTTGAGGCTGATTACAATTGATCCTGGGAGGTGTTTAAAGGTGCCCTTTAAGGCTCCAGCCTCGGTTGCTGATGGAGAATTCAGAGGTAGATTTAGGGCCTTCTGGGGTCAAAGCTGTAAATCGAACGCCACATCCTGAAGTGCGCTTGGTGTAAAATGAAAAGTAAATCTTCAAGGTGAATAAATAATTCACATAAATTAAATCTACAGCTGAGCCTTGACTCGTGCCTGCTGTTATTTCTGTCATCAGTTGACGGAACATTTTTCTTCTCGTTGAGACCAAAGTGGTTTTTTTTTACGGAGTGATTCACTTTCAGAGCTTGGAATCTTTTAATTAAACGCTCGTTCGAGCGATGCTGTTGACAAATGGAAAATTCTGTTTACAAAGTCCTTTCATTACATGCCTCTGCAAAGCACGACGTGCATTTTAATCCAGAAAACTCATTTGGTGCCTTTCTTGGAGTGGAGATGTGAAAGACCCATGACTGAGCAGCTGTGTGAGCCGTCTAGTAATTGGAAACTCGAGAGTTCAGTCCCGACTCCCGTAAGGTTCCCTTTTGAATCATAGTACGACTCAAACATACAACATGTTTATTGCTGTTGTGTGTTTGTAATAAATGTACAAACACACTTTATTCCAAGGTTAACCTCACCGTTGTTAACTGCGTTTCTTATTAATGCAATGTTCTGTCCAGAGAGGGGATTACAGTGTGCATCATTAGGGTTATTATCCGTCGTCTAAACGGGCAGTCCATGCAGCACAGATAGGCTCAGCTCTAATGCAGTTAGGACCTGCTCCCGGAGGTGTAATTAAGTCGAGTTTAAAGCAGCGTATCTGTTCTGAGACATAAGCGGGTGTGATCCATCTGCTGGGGTTTCATCTGATAGTCTATCGTGTGTGAGGAATCGAGGAGCTGAAAGGTGGCCCTTTATCAGCGTTTTCCATCCAGACGGAGGTTTGTTGGATTGCTGTTGGTTTGCCTGGCTGACTGTTAGAAGATAAAGCTAGAGCCTCTGGACTTCACAAGATGTCTGCATTGCTGATCAATCAATCAACCAATCAATCAATCAATCAATCAATCAATCAGTCAGATTTTATTTATAAAGCGCTTTTCAAGCAAGGTGCTTTACAAAATCACCCCAAAGTCCCATAACAGTTTAAAAACATTAACAGACATATGCACACACACACACACACACACACACACACACACACGCACATCAGTAAAAAGTTATATTCAGCTGAGTCCAGATGAGCCAAGTAAGGTAAGGCAAGGGAACGCCATCAGAGGAGCCGTCTGCCCCGGCAGCATCAGGTCTTCCACACTAAGTCAGGGCGCTCAGAGGAGGGGGAGCATAGACCCCCACCTCCACTACGTATAGAGCGCCCAGGAAGCAACAGTCGACCACCGCCCCTGGGGCAGAGGGCCCCTACAGAGAAAACACTGAGTAAAAATATGAAAATAAAAGAACTAATATAATATAGACAGTAAAATAATAATATTAAATAATGAAACAATGCTAAAATATAATCAAATAAAACATGCAAAGCAAGCAATAAAATATAATAAAATAAAACATGCAAAGCAAGCAATAAAATATAATCATGTAAAACGAGAAACAAAGGTAGAGTAAGTAATTAGATAGCTGATCTGCTGATTCGGGTTGTGAACGCAGCGTCTCCACTCCTCAGTTCCAATCAAATCTGGGCGCACCTATCTTGGCTTGCAACTGTGGAGGGTTGTCTTGATTTAACGTCCAGGAGAAAGCAGAGTGCATTTCGGACAGTGGAGGGACAACAGTAGCTCAGGAGGTAGAGCGGGTTTTCCAGTAATCGAAAGGTTGCAGGTTTGATCCCGGCTCCCACCAGAGAATGCTGCTGTTGTGTCCTTGTGCAAGACACTTAACCCACCTTTCCGGCTGGTGGTGGTCGGGGGACCGGTGGCAGCCTTGCCTCTGTCACTGCGCCCCAGGGCAGCTGTGGCTACATCGTAGCTCATCACCACCAGTGTGTGAAAGGGTGAATGTTGAGTTGTGAAGTGCTTTGGGGGGTTGTAGAACCCTAAAGGCGGACGTACACTGTACAACTTTTTTACTATTTTGAGACAATTTTCCACTCGTGCAAGAATCTACAAGATTGGGGCGAGTTTTGCGCTGAGCGTCGTGTAGTAGACGGGGGTAGTGAGAGGCGATTCACACCATGTGACCAGCTACTGAACAACAATCATAAGATCGCACAAATTTCTGCCGTGTTTGATATTTTGCTCGTCCCCCCATGAGGGTATCGCACTGTTGAAGCGGCACTGCGACCCAAAAAGTACCAGAACTGCTCACGGCGCATGCGCAAACATGCATCAACATGGCTCGCCAACTTTTTCCCTAATAGCACACGTTGTTCGTTTTATTTACACACTTTTTTTCACACACAATGACAAGGATTGTCAAGAAGGCATGTTTATGTTACATGACTCATGAGACTGACTCTGCGAGGAAGTCGTACAGTTTGAGCTGAACGCTACGAGTGGAAAAAGTCGCAGTGTCCGCCCAGCTTAAGAAGGCACTATACAAATACAAGCCAGGCATTCACCAGTGGAAGCTGAACATCAACGCCCACGCATATCCTGGGCCATCTGACCTCAGGAATTCACATGATAGGGTGGGGCCAGGTTTCACTATGAGCTCACCCGAAACTCTGGCTGAATAGGACCCACACCCACCCTCACACCTTGGCTCATGTGTTTATGTTGAAGATCATCAGGGGGTCTTTTGTCCCCTCTTCAGGGGGAAACTCCCACTGGGTTTAAATCTGGGACTCTCCACCATTTGACCTTAGAACTGAAGAAGCCTCGCGGATGAGAGGTGAAACGTCTTCAAGCAACTCAAAGAAGTCCAGACGCTTTTTCTTTCAAAGCTCATTAGACTACAATGACCTGGATGACTGAGAACCTTCACAGACACAAAGCTGAACATCAGCACCTCCCCAAAATGGTGGAACACCATCAGACTTGTGTCATTTGTTGAGATTAAACATCGACGTTGGATGTTTTTACCCAAGAAAGGAGAGTGAAGGAAGGCAGCTTAAAAGTTGCATGACTGTTAGCTAGGGATGTCCCGTTCCAAAATCGATATCGGAAGTAATTCAATATCGGCCCAAAATCACTGTATCGGATTCAATCGGACGGGATCAAAAATATCCGATATAAGCAGTTTGTTAAGGTTCACATTTTTGCAAACAATGGTTAAGAAAAAAATGGTCTTTTTTTTTCATTCTTACTGTTGCTGGCTCTTGTTCTCTGATTGAGTAATATCACTTGATCAAGCCTTTCATACTTTCCGTACTACGAAATAAGTCAAAGTATGTATGTATGTATGATTTGCGCTGATATCGTATCAGATTTATATCGGTATTGGTCAATACTGAAGGCTGTAATATCGGAATTGTATCGGAAGTGAAACAGTTGTATCGGGACATCCCTACTGTTAGCCAATCAGAGGCAAGACATTCACATATCATGAATATTAATGAGTGAGATTCTGGCATTTTCCACCTCCTCTAATGAACTTCCCAGTGACCAGCAAACGTAATAAAAAATTGCCCTTTTAAAGAACTACAACACTTTTTTACTCTATTTTTCTTGCACGTGTAAAATAAAAACATATATCTGGAATTGTTGGTGTATTACAGTCAGCCACACAAATCACCATTAGAGACCGGATGCTGGCACCTTGTTCGCAGCTAAATCTTCCCTATAACCGGGAGGTCAAAGGGTCAGGGATGTATAAAGTCATGTTCTCTAACAACCAGACACCAAACACAAAAACAAATGATATAAAATGAAGAGGAGTGAAAGGAAACCGTAACTCATGTCACCAGATGTTTCCCTGATCTTATTTACAGCTTTCTCGGGTGCGTCGAGGGGTTAAACGTGCTGGCTCGGAGTTAACACGAGCAAATTCAATCGGTCTTTCACGCTGCAGGAGCAGTAGGTGGCGATGGTGTTGACCTCCCCGAGAGGACATGTCTCCCTTCATGTCCTGCTTTTTCTCTGTCCCTGCAGCCCAGTAAGAGCTTCCTGAGTTAATGATACGATTACGGAGGCAGGCCGAGGAGACGGGAAGGCAAAGAGAAGGATGGGAGTTGGCAAATGTGTCAACTCTCAGGACGCCTAGAGGACACGGACAGCATGATAATTCACTGCAGGAACACACACAAGGCTCAATTAATAAAACGTGTTGATGCCAAAGGCCAAGAGACAATAATCAGGATTTCTGTAACCTTTCACACCCCTGGGGGGAGTTTGCTTGTGAAGCCATCACGAAAACACACAAGACTCTAAATAAGAGTCAACAATCTGTCCCGTCAGACACATTCAGGGTCTCAGAGACCTGCGAGACAGGTTGTAGGAAGGCACAGCGGTCTTTTGATCATCAGCTGGAGTCAAACTGCTCCATGAACCATTAAAGGAACAAAGGATTTTAACTACACACACTGCTGCAAGTGTGGTCATTACTATTCTGGCAAGGATTAACAGTCATGCAGGGGATGGTAATCCCAGGTTTAAACAGAACAGTCTTGACCTTTTCTGGTTTTTTCAAGATGTTTTGCTTCTTGCATCATCCACTGCATTTAAATTCATACTGGGCTCAATGGAAGAAAACCCAGGATGGCTCTGTTACTGACAGGAAATCTCAGTGCTGGGCTGGAATCCCCTAAAATGCACTCAGACAAGCCCTACTGTCTCTAGGAGAATGTCCTTCGGATTGATGTAATTAACGGTGAGTCGCAGCAGCTCCGTGTTCACAGACGGACAAATGTAGCTTTGAAAGGAGCAAACCTTCTGCGTGAAACATGGAGACGGACAGGTTTAGTCCTGGAGCTGCTTTTGCTTTTGTCTAGCATGAGAAATGTTGACAGTCTAGTTTCAGAAGGTCTTCCAACAGAAAAGCGACTCAAACTTAACCCTTTAGGCTCTAGGCCTTTTTTCTTTGGGCCCTGGCGCCTCCCAATCGGGGGCCTTTGGAGTTTCATGTCCCAAGTGTTAGTGATTGTTTGCATTCCCCGAGCACGGCTACAATCAAACCAGTTTAGATTATAAACAAAGCACTTTTTGGTTTCTGATACATTAAGATAAAATGATACTTGAACTTTACTTTAGAAGAGCTGCCCTGTGTAAACGTGCTGACAGGATGGAGGTTGTGAGTTCAAATTCCATTTAGGAAATTTAGTCATTTGTTTTATTTATTCCAGGGTTCCTCAACTACATTTGTTGGGGTTTTTTTTCCCCAGCAGACACCAGAGAAGGTCAGATGCTCTTCTAAAATGAAGTTCAAATATCAATGTATCTTAATTTATTACAATTTACAATGGCCTTGTTTGCCATCTGGGCTGTTTGATTGTGGGTGTAGTTGTGTTTGGAGAATGTGGACAGTTATAGATGTTTGGGACATGAAACTGTAGAGGCCCCCGGTTGGAGGTCGTTAGGGTTAAACAGCTTAAAGCACTCAAGAATGACTGAAGCCCTGTATACATGTAGGCTGGTCTATGTAAAAGCGGAGATCCTCCCCCGTCCATCTATGGGGAAAACGTTGGTCCACACCACGGCGTTTCCATCAAAAAAAAAAAAAAAATCCAGTGCGTTATGAAGTTCATGTATATTCACACCAAGCCTTTAGGAGGCAGTAGTTCCCCAAATCATTGTCCTCTTTGCAAAAAAAAAAAAAAAAAAGTACTTGAATGTGGAATAACTAGGGGATGGGCCATAAAGAGCCTGAGACCAGTGGACTCAGTGGTCTCATTTAAACTCACCTGTTCAGGCTTTGGCGTGACCTAAATCACCTCCCTCTCCGTTTTCTGCTCTTTCTGCCAACTCGGCCTTTCTCGGTATCCACGGATACCTCTTTCTTATTCATTTTCCCTTTTGCCTTTCCTTCCTTGTTTAATCAGTTTTTTATTTTTCTCATTTTAATCTATTTTTAAAAATCTTTTTAATATTTTTAATCTTTGTTCTTGTGAAGCACCTCATGAGTTTTATTTTGGGAGGCTCTACGTAAAAGATCGTTTTCTTTCTTCTCATAACCAGCTCCGTCCTTCGCTTGTGGTCTTCTACACAGAGCAGTAACGAAGCTGTAAAGACAGACCAAACCCAAAACCCGTTTATTTACGTCCACAAGCAAATGCTGACAGCGGAGAACCAGTATATCTCCATTTGGGTCTGAGGTTTTGAAAGAAAGTTTTTTTGTGGCGTTGATCTTGATTTTTGTGTGGATGACAGACCAAACCGTAGAAAATTATGTTTCTTTTGTGGGACACCCGGACACACAGGATCTAAGAAGTTACCATTCCAGATTTTAATCCTCCTGATCAGCTGTACAAAAATCAGACAGCTGCAGTGTGGAGACGCTACCCATCACAACCTGACACAGTGGAAGCAGGAAGCATGGACCAAGCCGACCGTTGGTACATGTAGATGCCTCGTTAAGTCCAGAGAGCACTGGTTGGTAATGACCACCTGTCTGTGCTCTTTAGTGTGCACTTTAAAGGTACAAACACATCTGTCTCCATCTGGTTCCCCGTAGACAGTAATTACTGATTATTTAGGAAAAGTCACAGACGCAGTAACGTTAGCCACGGGCTGATGTTATCTGATGATAATTACAAGCATGCACACCCCACAAACACTGTGTGACGTCGTTTACAAGTGCAGCTGTTTAACAGGTCAGCCATAAAGACTCAAGCTGTGTTTCTATGGTGACAAAGTGATTCAGGAAAAGACAATTGCACGTCCGTGTGCATAAGAGCACGTACAGAAAATATTCTACTTGTGCAGTAATTTCTATTAAACAGTTAATTATTTTATAATCCAAGAGTCTAATCATGGGACGAGATGCAGACAAGTCAGAGTGTATTGTAAGAATTGGTAACCATTGGTAACTCAAGAGAAGCATGTAAATAAAATATGAATTGCATTTTAACTTAAATACTATCTTACGTTTTCGGTCAGGTCAGAATTATTTCAGACGAAGCTGCTGTTTGTTAGCCTAGACATCTAGACGGACAGTGGCAGAAGCACAATGGTTTTCACTGCATGTCGGTCTAGCCACGCTCCGTAGTAGCCTCAGCAGGCCTACCACTGGCCTGAGCAGGGTTGGGTTATGCCAATCGCAGTGCTCTACCCTCCTCCCTTCTTCCATCTCAGGAACGTTGCTAAGCTGAGTCCCATTCTGTCCCGCTCTGAACTTGAGACAGTCCTCCACACCTTCATCTCCTCACGCTTAGACTACTGTAACTCTCTTTTCACGTGTCTGAGCAGAATCTCCCTGAACCGTCTACAGGTGGTTCAGAGTGCCTGTGCTCGGCTTCTGACCAAGTCCTCCAAACACACCCACATCACCCCGCTTCTCCTCCAGCTTCACTGGCTGCCAGTCAACTTCAGGGTTCATTTCAAGATCCTGGTTCTGGTCTATAGGGCCTTACATGGACAAGCACCATCTTACATTGGTGATCTTCTTAGTCCCTACACCCCCAGCAGGTCCCTGAGGTCCAGTGGTCAAATCCTACTGGTTGTGCAGCACCAGGCTAAAGGTCAGAGGTGACAGATCATCTGCTGCTGTTGCCCCCAGACTCTGGACCTCTCTCCCCCTGAGCCTGAGATCAGTGGACTCAGTGGTCTCCTTTAAACTCACCTGTTCAGACTTTTACGTGACTTCATCACCTCCCTCTCCTTATTCTTCTCTTATTCTGCCTTTCACCACGATCCACTGATTTCCCTCTTTCCCATTCATTTTCTCTCTCATTTCCTTACATTATAATTTTTGTAATCACAATAATATTTTTTTCTCATTTAAAACCAATTTTTAATCATTTTTTAAAATCTTTTTTATACTTTGTTTTTGTTTGTTTTTCAAGCGCCTCGTGATTTTTATCTCGAGAGGCACTATTTAAAAGATCGTTTTCTTTCTTTCTTTCTTTCATTATGTGTTTAACTTTGAAAATGTCGGCGCAATTTTATTTGTCAAAAACTCCAGCAAACCATTAGTTCATTTTGCTCAAATAGAAATTGAGGCCTACCTCTAATTCTGGTCCTCCTTCCAATAAAGGCCTGGAGCTTGATGAGCTTGAGTCAAATACAGGCCCGGGCCTGTATTAGAGGATTTACGGTATGTTATGGTTTTATTGGTCTGCCAGTTATTATTTTGAATGTCCTTCACTTATGGTTCCAGCGTTGTCAATGACACTTTCTGTATTGTCTGCCCCTTGATATAGTTTTTGTGTGTATATGGTTGATATATGTTCTGATCGTGGTGTTATGTTTCATGTCGATTAATATGCCAATTTTTGGGATGAATTTCGTTTAAACAGGGAGGTTTGTTGGATAAATTATGGATACATTATTTTAAACGAAACTCATCCAGCTTATTCTTCCCTGGCAATAGACAGGCGCTTGACCTTGCCTCTTCCCAGTCCTAGCTTATCAGTACGAATGCCCTGTGCCAGCGCATGCTTGTCTCCCTAAATGTGTGTGCGTTTTATCATCTCTGTGTGTCTTTTAGTAAATACTCTTGAGAGGGCTTTGGTCCGAGGACAGCAAAGAGACCACTGACTCGTGTGTATCATTTTATCTCTCTCTCTCTCCACTTTAAAAGTCTAAATGGTTTATTGTTAATAAGATTAGTATGGGTTAAATTGATCAGCTTGATAATAAAACCCCTGCGTGGTGAGCTTTCCCTTCAGGTAACCCTGGATGGGAAAATAAAAATACCTAACAACAACATCCCGTTTAACCCCGCAGTGAGGTGATAAAGCTTCTATCTGGTTTATGGAAATTCCTGTAAAACGGTAAAACCGGCGTTTGCTCTCACTAGTCAGTTGTTGTCAGTGGAGCTGTGGCCACTTTGAACAAGGAGAGCTATTGGCCTCATCACATGACAGGAAGAGAAGGACGCGTGACCCCTTCCTGTATAAGAATACAGTTGGTTTGTTCACCTTGTGGCGACGTCTGCTACAGCAGGTGGCAGCGCCAAAGGAAGGTCACTGAGACCACCAGGGGAAAATACAACCTGTTATTAATGAACTCCCGTTGGACGTTTGAGCCAAAATCAGCTCGACTGTGTAGGAAGGAGTTTTGTCTCACTGGTCTGGTGTGTGCAGGCCGGTGAGACGTGGAATACCGAGTGGGACAGATACAAAATCAGACAGCTTGCTTATTTTAACAGACCATAGATTTGTATTGTGTTAACATAGCTGACAGGATGTCTGGCCATTGTCTCTGTTCACTCTTGGATTTCTGTTGTCTTGGAGACGAACCGGGGCTGAAGCACCGTTCAGCATGAAGGAACATGATGTATGAGACTTTCTCTTTCATAGAAATGAGTCCTTTGAGACCGACGTGGAAGATTTTAGGAGAGGTGAATATAAAACACAGCTGCATCTCTTCCAAATACTGATGTGTAAATGTTAATGGCCTAAAAGAAAAAATACTCTGAAGTATTTTGCACTAATTTCCTCACATAAATCAGTTTCAGCTATTTGATTTTCAGCCCCTTCCAGAATGAGCCGTTTCAGGGCTCTTTCACTTTAAGGAAAACAAGCTGGCCATGCCCACGCGGCCCCTGATAGGCTGATATCTCCCGTAAAAATGTAAAACTGCAGTCACACTTTGTTTACTAACTGCTCTATAGCCAATGCACCGTATGGAAGTCACTTAGCTCATGTCTATTATGGACAACATGAGCATTAAAATTGTCACATATTACACAGATGTGTAAAGCATAAGTACACTGTAGTGTAAATCACCTTGGAGTCCTCTGACTCTTGAAGGTGCTATGCAAGTCTGGGTCATTTGTTATTTAGTAGAGCCATGCAGCTCTGTGACGATTTCCTCTGAGTCAGATAAAGTGTTGGCATTAGCTGTTGGCATTAGCTGTTAGCATTAGCGCCGCTTTGCATCTCCAAACATACAAACAGGACACATTCTTCTGATTGTCCGCTTGAGCAACAGAGTGGAAAAGGGTTAGGGTAGTTTGTTTATATTGTGTTTTTTTGTATTTCAGAGACTTTTTAACCCAGATTAATTTGCCTCTAATCCTCCTCCACCTCTTCATGCGTTCGCCACCTCTAAACCCACGTTTCCCGTCATTTCCATCCACAAATAAAATGCTTGCTGCGTATCTTTCCACTCCTCCAGTAACGTGAATAAAACGTTCATATTTTTTGAGTTTTTCCGTGAGGTATTGTAGTGAATTCAGCCAGGGGTTTGTCACCTTTGAATCAGCTGATGAGTATGTTCTGAACATAGGCTCCCTGAGACAGACTCTTTGACATCAGAAACTTTATGAATGAGTTGTGATGGGTACCGAATTCGGTTCTTTTTAAGGTACCGACCAAATTCCACAGTACCGACCGAGCACCGATTCACGTCATTTGAAACGGTGCCTCATTTCGGTACCAGTCCGTCATAACGAGAACTTGCCTAGACAGCTGCGCATGTGCAAGAGCGTTATGTCGTCAGTCGCTGCGAGCGAGTTGTAAACAGAGCAGCATGGTAGAAAGAACGCACGCTAAAACTTGGGTCCACTTCACTAAATGTGATGGGTAACTGGGTGATGATGAAACCAGCGACAACGATCTAAGTGTGAGACGTCTTCATCTTAATCTGCCCCGGTTGGTAAATAAAATGTTTAAGATAACGTTAGCTTGATTTGTTAGCTTCCGTTCCGCTAATGGTGCGTTCGCTTTCTCCTCGGAACTCCGAATTTCCGACTAGAAGAACATGAACGCGCTCTAAAGTTTGGCTTCACTTTACTAAATGCGACGGGTGATTGGGTGAAGATGAAACCAGCGACAACGATCTAAGTGTGAGGCATCATCGTTTTAATCTGCTCCAGCAGCTAAATAAACTGTTTAAGATAACGTTAACTTGATATGTTAGCTTCCATTGCCACCATTGTTATCAACTAATGGTGCGTTCGCTTTCTCCTCGGAAATTCTAACTTCCCAGTAGGAAAAATCAAAGAAAAAGGATGGCAAAAGGAATGAAGATACACAGTAAATTTAGTTCACAGTAAAGATGTTTGCTTCAGTTTAATTATCAGCTTATAAAACTACAAGGACGATGTTAAAATACAAACAGTTGTATGTTATTTATTGTGATATTTATCAAATATGGTTCTATATTGAGAAAAAATATATTTAATTATAAAATAGAATTAAAATAATAAACGCTCAAAAGTATCAAATTGGTACCGTTAATTACCGGTATCGATTTCTAGGTACCGGGAATTAGTACCGAATCGATTCAAATATCAAAGGTGCCCATCCCTATGAATGAGTCCACATCAGTACAGGTTCGATGCACCAGGAGGAACAACACCCAAATGCTCCTTTTTATTGACTTGGGGAACACATTACCATTCCCATAGTGGGAGGGGATAGCATCCACCCAGATTGGATGAACCAATCCATACCTTTACTATATTAACTTTAAATAACCCGAGGCTTTCTGCACACAAAGAAATGCTTACGTGGACCAGAGTGAATCCTCTGACCAAATACAGTAACCAAGTTCTACTGCTGCGGTATTTTCTTTAGGTACCACAGTATTCTCCAAGCTGCTCCGTGTCAGCCGCTAGATATCCTCGGCTCTCTTTGTGTTTTCGAGAGCTCAGTGGCGGTGCTGTCAACAACAGCGGCGTCTTGATCAAGCTTGCGCTCTCCGTCTCATTGGACGGACGTTTAGAAAAGAGGGCTTGACTCCGTCCGTCCTTGTGAGCCTGCTGGAGAGCCCTCGCCTGGACGCAGACAGAGAAGTATAATTAGGCTTCCATCTCTGGGAATACAATGAGATCCCCCAGGACAACGTCCTCAAGCCGACCTTGGAGATGAGGAAGAAGCAGGGTTTACCATAAGAGTTTGTTTTTCATAAAGCTTCTTGTTTTCTTTGAATGTCTTTGGTATTTTGGTATCAGATGCTGAGGATGGCTACAGCGTTAACCAAAACTCGTCAGCAACAAAGATAAAAACTCATCTTTATTACATTGTGTGCCAAAAAAATAAACCAAATGATGGAATTCTTCTTTTCTGTAGAATTATAAATAATTTTCAATCAATCAAACTTTATTTGTATGGCGCTTTTCATATAGAAAAAAATACAGCTCAAAGTGCTTCACAGGTTCAAATCACCCCATATAACCCATAATCCAATCATTCCCCAAAATATAAAAATAATTATGACAGTTGAGGTGACAGTAAGATGATGGCATTTCATCTTCTTTCCGCTTTTTTATCTCCCATAAAACTTTAAGACTTGCTCTGCCGTTGCTGGGCCTTTCACGTCTTTATCTAGCTTTCGTTCACAACCGGTCCTCATTCGTTTGGCTCTTTCCTATAAATATGAAGACTTTATTGGCTGCAGCTCCTTTGTCTCAGCACTGGAGTCTCTTCACGTGAACAGTTTAATTGAGCAGATTGTTAAAACTGCAGCAGGTTTACAGGACGTTTCAATGGGTGAAGTGTCAGGAAGAAGTAAAGCCCATAGGGCAGGAAGTCTTAGCTGAGGCGATGAGATGTTTTAAGACTACCGTGATGAGGCCAGAAACTGGGAAGTTCAAGTTTATAAACCCTTTCTCCTCCCTACACGGACCCTGAGAGTGTATAAACCTGGAGCAGGATCATGCACAGCCGATGCTGATTAGCATCTTCAGACCTGATTATTGGACAAGGTGTCCATCTGGACAAGGGTGCCTCCAAGGGTTAGCCAGGGGTGGCCATGGCCACCCCTAGACAATTGCTGCCTCCGCTCTGTGGAGGCTACACTTCATGGATGCTACGCTCTGTGGAGGATATGCTTCGCGGAGGCTACGTTTCATGGATGCTATGCTCTGCGGAGGCTACGTTTCATGGATGCTATGCTTTCTGGATGCTACTTTCTGTGGAGGATATACTCTGTGGAGGCTACGCTTCATGGATGCTACTTTCTGCGAAGGATATGCTTTGCGGAGGCTACGCTTCATGGATGCTATGCTCTGCGGAGGCTACGCTTCATGGATGCTATGCTTTCTGGATGCTACTTTCTGTGGAGGATATGCTCTGCGGAGGCTACGCTTCATGGATGCTACGCTTCATGGATGCTACTTTCTGCGGAGGATATGCTTCGCGGAGGATATGCTTCATGGATGCTACGCTCTTTGACGTTACACTTCCTGGATGCTGGGCTTTGTAGAGGTTCTGCCTCAAGGACGCTAGTCTTCGCAAACATTAAGCTTCACAGACTTATCTGGTGGAAAGCTGGGATTAAGGTTGGTTTATGCTTGACGCGTTCACAAGGTCCGCGCGGCGAAATTGCGCCATTTTAACAACCACGCCCCTCCACCGCGCCTCTGCACGGCCCAAAATTTCCGCAACGCGCACCTAGGAAAAATTCTAACCACGCGGACGGTCGGACGCGGAAAAACATGGCGGACCGGCAAGAACTAGTATGGCAGAGGTTCGTAAATACAGACATTTGTATGATTCAGCTCTCAGAGATCACCGTGATCAACATGTTGTTAATAATTCTTGGAGAGAAATAGCTCGCACTGTCGGAAAAGACGAGGACGCTGTTAAAAATGCTGGAATGCCATGTTGTAAACAGTCATTTTTACTTCTACTATGGTGTAGTGTTGGATGCATGCCGTAGAGCTCCATGCTGCCCCCTACAGTTTGGGAGAATATTGGCTCACCGCAGAGACGAGCCGCATGAACCATAAACGCTGCGAGTTGTGAAGCGCGTTCCATCAGCGAGCCGCATCACCAAGCGGAAAGTGAATGCGTCAAGCACAAACCAAGCTTTACTCTTCTCGTTTACCAATTCCCATACCCATGGAGCATAGAGTCCTCAAAGCGTAGCATCTGCGAAGCGTAACATCTAGCTACTAGCCGCCATTATTATCGATGGGTGTGTTTCCTCCAGCTACATCTGGTGAGGCTGACCTTTGTGGGACCTACTGTCGATTCTTCCTCACTGCCTTATGGGGCGCCAGTGGCACAGGAGTTAAGTGCTTGCCCCGTAATTGGAAGGTTCGTGTCCCGCTCAGTCTATTGCTGTCGTTGTGTCCTTGAGCAAGACACATAACTCACCCTGCCTGCTGGTGGTGTTTTGAGGGACTGGTGGCACCTGTGTACATCAGACTCACCTCTCATCACCACCAGCGTGTGAATGGGTGAATAATTGTGTTGTAAAGCACCTTGGGGGGTTCCAGGACTCTAGAAGGCGCTATATCAAATACAGGCCATTTGTCATTTTCATGCACCTGTTTCCACTAATTCTGCCTTTCTCCGGATCCCACGATCACCTTTTCTTTATTTTTATTAACATTTTTCATTTTCACCATTTTTTATTTAAAATTTCTTTATTTGTTTTTTATTTAAAATGTTGTTATTGAGAAGCACCTTGTGATTTTTATTTTGAGAGGCACTATAAAATGGTTTCTTCTTCTTTCCATACGGCGGGCTTAGGACAGGTCTCTGAAGTGTCGTGTTGCTCCGCTGAATTCCCGCTTGGAGCGCTACACTTCCAGAACGCATCAAGTTCAGCGGTTCAGAACGGGTCAGACACGAAATACAGCTCCTTAAATTTTCACAGGAAATGTGATGTGTGTGTGTCTGTGCATGTGTGTGTGTCTGTGCATGTGAATGTGTATATGTGTGTGTGGGCATGTGTTTGTGTGTGTGAATGTGTATATGTGTGTGTGGGCATGTGTTTGTGTGTGTGGGAGTGTGTGTGTGTGTATGTGTGTGTGGGCGTGCGTGTGTGTATGTGTGTGTGTGTGTGTGTGTGTCTGTGCATGTGAATGTGTATATGTGTGTGTGGGCATGTGTTTGTGTGTGTGAGAGTGTGTGTGTATGTGTGTGTGGGCGTGAGTGTATGTGCGTGTGTGTGTATGTGTGTGTGTGTGTGTGTGACCAGATGCAGTGCTGGTTTCTGGTCTCAACACAACCATCCACCCTTAGCTGTGAGCTGTTTAGGAGTTTAATGGACCGATAGCATATTTAACGTCAGAATCCATCAGTTCTACATTAACACTCTCACATTTATCCTCCAGGGCAGAGAAGCCATCCCTCTCTGAACCATCAGGCTCTGACTGAAACGCTTCCCTGTTTGTCAGTGGACAGGTTTTCTAATCGTCCCCATTAAGAAGTTGTTTTAGAAAAGATCCTGTAGAGCTGCTGCTACGGGCAGACACACACACACACACACACACACACACACACACACACACACACACACACACACACACACACACACACACACACACACGGGGTTTATTTTTCACGACTCTCCAGATGCGTTTCATCCTGGGACAGAAAATCACAGGTGGGGGTGCATTTGCATAAATACACAGGATACAAGGAGTTTGTGCAAACATGGCAGGATGACATCAGCCATCAGATGCAAGGTCAGGTGATGGAGGATTCATCACAGCAGTGTGTGTGTGTGTGTGTGTGTGTGGGGGGGGGTAGCTTCAGTTACACTGAAGGTCACTTTAGCCGTAAAGTGGCGACTTGATGTGCCAGTGGAGCAAACGCCTCACATGGGGAATGGTCAGAGGAGGTGGCTTCATCCCAGCACCTCACGCAGGAAATGTGACCATGAGCTCCGTCTGCTGCCGTCACCATCACCTGAAGCTTTGGTTGTGCTTGAACTCTCACTAGGCTGTTTGTTTTATTTCCCTGTGAACATGTTGACTCGAGTTATAGAAGAGGATAAAACAGCCTCACCTTAAACAGCACATTTGCTTAAATATTCATTTATGTCAAAAATAATCATGTTGGGGGATTTAAGAGAGAAATTCTGAACTTGTTTTTGGTCTCGTGTGACGTGTGGGCGGTTGGAAATAATATTGGTTTTGCTTAAAAGATTTTAGAATGATATATTTTTACAAGTGGAAACTGTTCAGGGCTAAAAATGGCCCAGGAGTCCTGAAAAGTGGCCTAAAACAACCCAATCGTGCACTATAAAGGCTGATTAACCCCACCCACTCAGACAGGACATGCATTTTTAATGAGCTGCATGCTAATTGGTCGGTTTACCCCGATGGTTTCCATAACTGGCCAAAGCTATTACTTCTGTCCTGCGTGTGTGTTTGTGTTGTTAGCAGTCGCTCGGGCTAGCCTGGGTCTGCGTTTAGCATTGCTGTGACCAACGTTTGTTTATGAAAAGATGTGGAAGTGGGCTGGAACATGCTAGTGTAGGTTCATGTTGGGTAAAGCAGCTTTTCTCTGAACAAACTGTTCGGACAGCAGCTCATGGACAGAGCAGACTTTTTGGTCATTTGATCCCAAAGCTGCGTTTTATCACCAACAACAAGGCAGATGTGGTTTTGACTTCTAGGTAGGGTTGGGCATCGAGCATCAACTGGAATCCGCGCCCGAGCTCCGTGAAAAATAAACGTGATCTGCAAATTGTGATCAAGACTTTTCAGAGTTGATCACACCAGCTGTGTGTGTGCAGCACCGAGTCTCACCCCCCCCCCCCCAGATATAAACAAACACGTCTGCCGAACTTTTACTCCGTGATGTAAACGTTAACTCCTGCAGCGTAGAGGAAACGTGTTAAATACGTCAACACGGTGGATTTAAGAGAAGCTTTAAAGAACAAACTCTGGACGGTGTGAGGTGAGTTTGTCTCACTGCAGAAATAAAAACACACACGGAGCGTCAGCAGTCAGACGCAGCCGCTCACCAACACTCGTGTGTGTGTGTGTGTGTGTGTGTGTGTGTGTGTGTGTGTGTGTGTGTGTGTGTGTGTGTGTGTGTGTGTGTGTGTGTGTGAGCATCAGAAGGCTGAACAATAACCTGTAGAATAGAGCAGCTTCTCTGTGGTGGACCACACCAGCTTCTGCCACAATAAATAATAATAATAATAATAATAAATAACATTTTAATTTCCTTTCAGAACTATTTCTGTTGAGTTTTAATGTTTAAAATCTGTTAGATTGTTACTGACAGCAGCTACGTTTAAGTTTCACTTCCTGTTCTGACTGAACGCTGCTGCAGCATGGAGGTGTAGTTCTCAGTCATCCTGGACATGATCATCCTGAGAGCTTTAGCTGAAAACAGCTGGACGTTTCTGGATATGTTGGAGACATTTAGCCTCTCATCCCAGAGGCTTCTTCCAGACTTTGGTTGTGGTCAGAAACAAACACACTGGTTGTGCTGCAAGTCTTTTTATTTTTTTCTCCAAAACATGTTTTTGTCTAAATGAAGGTGATGTTGTTGTTCATAGAGTTAGAATTCATGTTGAAGTTGAGGTTATTTCATCAAGTAGGACCTGTGGTTGGCTGGCTCATGTAAAACATGTCACGTCTTGAAAGAATCGGAATCGGGCATATATAGGAACCGGAATCGAAACGAGGAATTGTAATCGGAATTGTTCAAAATCAAACGATGCCCGACCCTACTTCTAGGCCCGCTTTAAGATACGGAGAAACTCTGCCAGAAAATGTTTTTAGCGGGAATCACGTTAAACCAGCACACACACTTTTATAAATGATCATCACATCACTGGGAGGAGAACTCACCAGAGGGATTTTATCTCCTCGCTGAGCTGGGAATGCTTTAAGATCCTCCAGCAGAGCTCCAGAGTGTCACGGGTGAGAGGAAGTTTGGGATTTGTATTCCTGGCACTATTTCCTCGGTAGCTAATGAACAGTTTTACATAAACGGCACATTTACAGATAAATAAAGTATAATTCAGCTTCACTAGAGATTCATTATTAAGCAAAGCCACCTTTGATAGCAGGGTAACACGTCCTGACTTCGTCTCTAGATGTCCTCTCTGATTGTGGCGATGACTGGTGGACATGCCATTGTGTGTGCGTGTGTGTGTGTGTGTGTGGCATCTCTGAACATGGGGTGTCATGCTGTGGGTCTGTCAGTGCAGCGTTCACTCTAACTGGGCGTTCAGCTCCTTAAATCAGCTGTTTTACATCTTTCTGACCTTAGATGTGTCCCTTTTTTGTGCATAAAGATAAAACACGAAGAAAACCAGCATAAAAAGATAGTTTGTTGTTGAGTAGAGTTTTTAATCTGAACTAGAAACGTGTTTTCACACACAGGTACATATATCCACTAGATCAAGTGGATTCAGTAACATTAAACAGAGTTGCAGAGACGATATCGGGGGTGTTCTGAAGATATTATGCACATTTCTATGTAGGGCTGCACGATATTAGGAAAACCTACGATATTCGGTAACAGTGCTTAATATTGCGATATCGATATTACTCACGATAAATGAACAAATACTAAAGTATGCAGTGTTGATGTCGTCTGGCGTGTGACGTCTGCTCTGGGTTCAAAGCAAACAAAAACTAATGCATGAATTCCATTACAACATAACATTTTTATTGTAAAAATATGCAGCTGCACCTGCTACTGTATTAGCAGCTGCACCTGCTACTGTATTAGCAGCTGCACCTGCTACTGTATTAGCAGCTGCACCTGCTACTGTATTAGCAGCTGCACCTGCTACTGTATTAGCAGCTGCACCTGCTACTGTATTAGCAGCTGCACCTGCTACTGTATTAGCAGCTGCACCTGCTACTGTATTAGCAGCTGCACCTGCTACTGTATTAACAGCTGCACCTGCTACTGTATTAGCAGCAAAACAACAAACTGCATGCATGCAGTTTCTCAGTGACTTTAAAACATCACCTCCACCATAAAACTTTTTCTGATGCTCCAAATACAGAAAAACATCACTTACCAGGGTTTTTAGAATAAATAGTTTAAATGTTAAATAACAGTTAACATCACTTAAATGCAACAGCAAATTCTCTCAATGCTACTGAACATTTTCTCCACTTATGTGGTTATGATATAAGGCTGTTGCTGTAGTTGGGAAGTGAACTGTGCTGGGCCAAACTAGGAGAATATTAAGATTTTCTGAGGGAAAGAGAAAAACAATTGTCTACTTTTCAGAAGAGGAACTGGCAAAAAAAAAAAAAAAAAAAAACTACATGGAAAAAATGTGAAAATGTTTGTTTTTGACCCCAAATTGAACAAGTTTACCTAGATCTTAAAAAGCAGCTCAGATGATGAAACTGCAACTATGATTCTGGTAACAAGCTAACAAATTGAACTAGCTCCTCTTAAGATAACCGGCTAGCAGAGCTTCTGACTGACAGTTTATGTGCAGCAGCAAACCAACTATCCTGAATAACAAGATTATAAAAGCTCATAAATGAAAAATCACTTTGATGTGTGGGGGAACTTTTCCAGGCCCTCTTAGCAGGGTGGCACTGGGAGGAGAGTGCTGTAGCCTTTTAGCTGGAAGCTAACCGGAGCCTGGGGTTATTATCAGCTGCTTAACGGCACCGAGCGGACTCACGTTCACGTTTGAAAGCAGCGCTGATTCCAGAAACCTCAGCACAAAGTGCATTCGTTAGTCTGAGCCAGCATGACGAACAAGAGAAGCGAGCGGTAGCGGAAAGCGGGGCGGAGGGGAGATAGTGGAATTTTGGGGTAAGGGTCTACGTAGGGGGCGGGCGTATTACGTGAACGGACCCATCTGATTGGCCGCATATCAGAAGGGCTACATTTGATTGGTCAAATAATACTTCCGCGTAAAAAACAGAGCTGGTTTACAAAAAGCTGATGTACGACACGGATGGAAATGTTGAACCAAACATTTATCGCCGTTTTTGACGTGCTTTGCGATGGGCCTATCGCACGTCCTGTTATCCCGATGACGATAATTTTTCGATATATTGTGCAGCCCTACTTCTATGGAATCGTGGGGAAAAATGTGCAAAAAGTGCACAAATTTAATTCTAGTCCCATCTGTGACACAATTCATTCTAAAATGTAAGTAATTATAATTTTCCAAATAAAACCTGCAGCAGACTAATATCTATGAATTGTGTGGGAATAAATGATTTTCAAATAAGTTTTGTTCCTTCTGAGGACGCGGATACCGAACGATCCACGGATCGGTACCGACTGGCCCGGCGTTCGGGGTCGTCTGACGAAACGAGCTGTAGATGACCCTCATCGCTTATTTTGTAATAAATCTTGCTTTGGATCAGAGAAATCCTCCGAAACATTTTAAGCATCAGAAACCTTTTCTCCATTTTTCTACTATTTGTGTCACAACACTGATGAGAAGGTCAGGGTTAATGAAGTAAACATTTAAAAAGTAGAAATCCTCATGCTGTCTCCTTATTGTCCGCATGGCCTCTGAATGTGGCCTCCAGCTTCTGACGTGCAGAACCAGAACCATCAGCTTATAGTTGATTTCCATACTTTATGCTTTAGTTCTCAGTTGATGCATCTATGAATGAATAAAAATCAAAGGGCTTGTGTGTTTAGACGAGTTTCTCAGTCATATTTCATGGCTGTGGTGTCTCCAGACTCAGCTGTGAATGATGTTCTCACTGCTAGTTACTGCTGATTTAATGACATCATCCACAGTTGGAAGACAGTCGTTTATCTTCTTTAATAAAGCTGCCATCTTGATTTTTTACACTGTTTATCTTTTATGTTCTCTGGAGTGCTCTCCAACAGCAATCCTGTGGAATAAAACCACACCGGTGCCGTCACTAACCACAGGAAATGTGTGATGGTCTTCATTTACTAAATCAGTAATTGTGAATTAGAAACAAGATCAGCTGCTTTATAATGTTTTAGACTCTGTTATAATATTTAAATATTGTTGATCGTTTATTTGACGATGCCACGAAATCTGAAACTCACGGAGATGATTTAAAGGAGACATGATGACTTTTTGAGTTAGAATCACAGCCAGCGTACATGTGTGGGTCCCATATGGAAAATGGCCAAAATCATCATCATCATATATATATATATATATATATATATATATATATATATATATATATATATATATATGATCTTGCCCATTTTCCATATGGGACCGACACATGTACGCTCACCTATGTGTGCTGGCGGGGAAAAGCTGTAGACCTGTACATCTTTTCACACAAAACCTAAAATAACTTTTGTGCTTTGTTGGCATGAAAATGCATCTTTAAACTTCACAGACATCTTATGTGAAATCCAGTGCGTGTGTGTGTGAGTGTGTGACTGTGTTGTGTTGTGAAGCACCTTGGGGGGTTGTAGACTCCTAAGAAGGTGCTACACAAATACAGGCCATTTACCATTTTTACAAGGGCTTCTCTAAACTCTCCAGGCTTCAGTGTGTAGGTTTTACCATTAATCTCTGGAAACATCCATCGAAATGTTGTAGTAAATAAACAAAAAGATACCCAGTTGTACAAAAATATTGGTGGTTTCATAACAAGTAACCATAAAAATCTGTTCTAACATACACAGAGCGGGTCTAAGTCTATGGGCAACGCCATATTGGATGCCATGTTTCCTTCTACGGAAGCCTGCAAGGACAAAATGCATTTACTGATTTGTCAAAAATGGTTGGAAAACTTTCAGCAGTAATAAACCTTGTTGCGTTATTTTGCTGGAGGTTGCACTCTCAGGGATTTTTGGCCCTATAGGCCATCCGTTGCTAAGGTCTTATTTTAACACAAACATAATGCTTGCTTGCAGTTATTTAGGTATCTACTGCCCCCTATCCGGGGAAAATACACACTGTCACTTTAATGTGAACATTTACAAAAACCTGGTTTAAACTGATGAAAAATATCAGCTAAACGATTAAGTTCAGTCCACAGCCACTTAGTGGTTAATCATCGTCTCTTAAGCAGAAAAAATAAAGCATTAAGACGGCATTTTGTCTGTTATCTGGTTGTCTATGTGGAGGATATGTTGGCAGCTTAAACCTGAGTGTTTATCCCAGAGTTTCTTTGATCTGCTCGTCTGTGAAGCAGCTCCACTAATCTGCCTCTACCGAGCTGTTTACCCAGGAGTCATATTAATTAGGCAGATTAACAGACTAATAGGCACAGATTGCTTCAGCTAATGACTCATTTCACCAAAACTCAGACTCACACAAGCAGAAGGTAATCAAACAACACAATGCTGCCTGTGTGACACGAGATGAAGGAGTCCAAGATTATCTACATAGAACTAAACTCCCACCAACGGGGATTCACGTCCAAACGTGTCCACCTGACTCACGGGTCTGTTGTTTCTGATCTGTTAAAGTCAGAAACTCTGGATCCGGAGATGCTGCAGAAACTCCGTTTTAGAGCCGACTCTGTCTTTTCTTGTGCTTGTTTACACATTATCATTTATTGGTAGGTTTGACTAAAAACAGTTAGTTTAAATGGAAATATGAGTTTCCATAAATGAACCAAAACAGCCTTTTCTTTAGCAGCAGTGAGGGACCAAGTGGTGAAGCATGAGCAGTAAAATAGGTTTTTATTCTTAACCAAAACAATTTAACTAAAATAAACATTGAGCTCATAAAAGAGGTGAAAGCAACAACAATGTGAACGAAGCAACGGGCTGCTGAAACGAACATAACGAACACCGTACAGCACCACTACTAAACACAATCCAGGCTGTTTGATAAAAGGAAGAAATCAATATGACTGATTACCGATACCAGTATCGGTGCATCCCGAGTCCTACATAAATTAAGAGTTTCTCCCTTTGAGTTAGCATGTTCAAAGGAAGCTCATGCTATCAAAATAAAAGCCCGACAACTAAAACTTTGCTCACATTAGAAGTTGAAAGGGTTAAACACCTGAGTTTATTTAGTCCTCCAGCTGCTGCAGAGCCTGGACGCATTCGGGGGAATAGAACAACTGGAATTGTTGTGCTGGAATATGTACGACTCATTAGAGGACCTTTCTTCATTGTGTTTTGCATGCAAAATTTAACGTGTTTAATTTATGTTTAATGGTCCGTGCATCAATTTATGAAATGTTCTCTGGAGTGCTCTCCAGTAAAAGAGAATTACAAACACCACCAAGGGTATTAGACTTCTGTAATCTCAACCCCCCCCCCAAACTACTGTCTAAAGTATATAAGACACTGTCCAAAATAGATGATAGAATAGTAATCCCTATTGAAAAATGGGAGGTGGATCTATCAGCCAGCTTTGACCAGAACTTCTGGTCCCAAACTTGTTTAAAAACTTTTAAAATGATCAGACACTCCAATTTACAATTAATTCAGTACAAAATTCTACACAGAGTACACTATACAGGTCATCGGATGTTCAAGATGGGGTTTGTGTCGTCTGACACCTGTACACACTGCACAAACAACATTCCTGACAATTACATTCACACACTGTGGTCCTGTCCACCTGTCCAGGAATTTTGGAGTAGAGTATGTGAAGATCTGTCAAAGTCTCTGAAATGTCATATCCCAACTTCCCCCTCTCTTTGTTTACTGGGAAACCTGGACGATGTCTCGATTGAAACATCTTTGGCTCACGTGGTTCTGACTGCCATGTGCATCGCTAAGAAAACTATCCTCTTGAATTGGAAAAATAGAGAAAGTCTCTGCATTAACCAGTATAGAAATCTTTTGTTAGATCATATTACACTTGATTTAGCCTCTGCTTCCACTTCAAATTAATCTCTCTGGGCTCCTTTGATCGGTTCCATCACATAGCGATGACGGGGGACCGTTGATATTGTCCTGCAGGATGATGTGGGTGAGGGGGTGGAGGGTCTGAGTTTGGAGTATCTGGACGTTCCCTGGAGGTGGGTTCACTGGGGGTGTCTGGGGCTGGGGGGTTGTTGCCCCCATCTGGAGGTGCTTGGGTTGCCTTGGGGGGTGGACTACTGGTGGTTGTGAGTGGGGCCCCTTGGAGGTCTTGGCGTTGGCCATGGGTCACTGTCCGGCAGCTGCATTGCCCCTGGGCGGGTCTGGGTGGGGGCCTGGGGGCCCGAGGTGTGGGGGTGGCAGGCCCCGTGGGGGGATCTGGGCGGGGCCTTGGGGGTCGGATCCTGACATGTATGCTGCCGGGGAGAAGGCAGGAACATGCAGCAGTGCCTGAATTGTGTTCAGGGGCCTCAGATAGACCTTGGCTCCTCTGCTGTCCATCACAGGGGAGGGGGAAGTCCAGGAGGGGGAGGACCCAACCTTACCTGGATGTCCTATGTCTTATATAATCTGGAAGTTGTGCAAATGCGGGGATGGGCGTAGATATTCTGCTGGGGTGGGGCTGGGTTGGTGCCCTCGGACTCCATGGGGCTCTGTAATGCTGCTGCTTTGGGTCCTGGCAAGATGGGCAGGGGTCTCCATGCCCTGGGTGGCATTTTGACAACAGAGGTGCCTATTGGGGCCAGTGAGGGAGCTGGCTCCCTGGAGGGCTCAAGTCCAACCAGCCATTCCTCCCCATCCCCACATATTTCTCTTCTCCTGCTCCATCACATCATCACACAAACATCCACATAGGACCTTGGGGGGTGGACAAGTCAGGGAGTGCGGGTATGGACCCCATTTCCATGTTTGTGACTGTGTTTGTGCATGACTGTATATGTCAGGTGGGGCTTTTGACTCCTCCCTTCTCCTGGGACTTCTTTTGATGATATAGATCTTCGTCTCCCCTCTCCCTGCCACACCTGGTGTGGGGTGCGGTGCCTTGGTCTGCTTGGGTCGTGGCTCCCGGGTCAGGGGGTTTAAGATTTTTGGCTTCTGCTTGATCAGTCCCGGTGGCTGCCTGGTGGGGTCTGGGTCCCTGGGCTCCGCTGGGTCCCCGGCGGGGGTGGTCGCCCCTGGGTCCCCGGTCGCTGGGTCTAGGTCTCGGCTGGCTAGGGGTTGGGAGGCTGCGGGCGGGCCTGTGGGCTTGCCGCTGATATCTCCCGGGACTCTGCCAGCTGCTGGTTGTGGCCCCCCGGGGCGATCCTCTGTGCCTCTCGAGGGGGGCGGGGGCTTTTCTGGTCGCAGTCTCCCTGGAGTTCCTGTGCTCTGGGGCAGCTCCTGGATCTCTGGGACTTGGAACTCCCTCCATCTCCAGCACATCTTTAGGGGGCAGATCTGTGGCCCCTCACATTCTCTATTGGACGCTCCTATAGAGAAACCTTACATAAACAAGCGTGTGTACACACACAGGTGCTCACATAAGTATGGACTTGGCACGTTCAACACATGTCTTAAGGCTATGGTGGGCACTTAATGCACTGTGATTTATTATCGTGTGTAAGGGAAAAATGAGAGGTTCTTACATTTTAATTAATGAGCCGTAAGGCGTGGGATTCCATAGGAAATATGAAATCCGCCTCACGGATCGGGGTTGGTTAAACCAGAAGATGGGGTCTTTTTGATGCAGAGATCATGTAACCGTTATGTATTCACTCAGAGACAACAGAATAGAATGAGTCAAGTTTAAAAGTTAAGAAATTGTATTACTAAATATTAAACTAGGCTTATTTAAGAACTAAGTGTATAGTGCGACTAAAAATGGATGAGGCGGTGAATGGATGACGTGTCTTGTAAATCAGAACCCGCAAATCCGAAGAAGCGATTAGTTCTGACGGGAACTGAAGATGTTGGTTTGGAATAAGCTGGGGTTCGTTTCAGAACTGCATGAGACACCATTAAGCCGTGCCTACCTGCCTGGTGGAAGTCCTCTGTGAGATCAGGAATGCCGAGGTCCACCCGGACCCTCTCTGGACCCCGAGCTGGTAGCAGAGCTGCGGTTCCGACCAGACCTGTCTCGAGATACTGCCGGCACACGACTCTTGTCTTGGCGTCTGTTCGGACCCAGCCTGGGTCAGTGGAGCTCTTATTCTGAAAGGAGCTGTTGTCGTTGCTTGTTGCTATAGCGACTGGATTTTCTCAGCTTGTCGTGGTTCTTTCGGTTGAAGGGTTAAAGTTGAGGATTGGCCACTCCCACTCCGTCACTTTGCTCTGGAACGCTTTGAACTGCATTAGAGCTGACGTGGCATCTGTTTTATACCTCGGATGTTTTGGTTTATTGTTGAATGAAAATTACCAAACACCGTCAGAAGCACGCCTCCGTCAGATCTGTAAGATTCTGATTGGATCAGTGAAACAAAATGTGTCATGTCCATTTAACACTACGTGAAATGAGTCCTGTTGAACCATTTAAAGTTACATTACTTCATTTCTAAGATAATAATAAAATAATTAATAAATAATAAAATAATTAATTTTAATTTCACAGGTCGGTCACATCTTGTTATATTGACTAACACTTTGATGGATTAGCTTTATTAAAATAGAGTTCTTTGATTAATCAAAAGAAAAGAGTTCATTCTTCTTTCTTCTGTCTTCATGCTGGAATGTAAACCGTTTAGAAACGACTGTATGACCTTCAGGCTGTTTCAGACACACTGATACTGTGTCAAAAGTAAACAGCTGTTAGGGTAGAAATGGCTCCTTCAGCACGTTACACGTGTGATTGTTCAGTTAAACAATGTTGATTTTATGTTTCTTCATCAAGTTGACGCAGTGATAGCTTGCTCTCGTTGTATTGTTGTTGTGTCTCTTTCTGCAGGTCTAGAAGAGACTATTTTTGTCTCTTCCTTTCTCTTTCACCTCTGTCTCCGTGTCTGGTCGGAATTAAAAAGCATTCAAAAACAAAAACGATAAAGTTTTAAGTATCAGGCGTGACGTTAAAAGCAGACGCTTTGATGCTCCACCATCGTCACCAGCATTCAGACATTAATTCTGTTTGCTTCACAGCCAGACAGGACACAGAAAAAAATAAAAAAAATAAAAAAAATAAATGTTCTCCTGTGTATTGTCCTATAAATTAGGAGTAGTAGGTCACAGGAGGGCCAGCAAGTGATGTAAGCATGCATTAGGCAACAGGAAGGATGTAGCTACTCTCTAATAATTTCAGAATGTGCCACATGCCAGATGAAATTATAATTTTGAAAGCAAACAAATGTTTGTGTTTATTGTCGCTGCATAAATTCTATAAATGAGCTTCGGTGTGATGAATGAATGCTGAATTAGCGACGATGAGCTGAAATCCAACAGCTGCTAGACTTCCTTTCATGTTGTCAGACTTCAGTCACTTCCTGTTCTTCTCTTCATCCTGATTTTTCATCCCTGAAGCGGATGGAGCTGTAAAAAACGTTCAGACGAAGGGTTCGACGACACAGACGGAAACGCTGATGAGATCCGACTGCAGTGACTGAAACGACTCCACTGTTTGTTTGCAGACGTAATTAGACTCACAATTCTAATTAAAAGGAGTAATGGAGGGACGTTAGAAACTGCAGAGACAACCACGGTGTTGAGTTGATGCTCCTGTTATCATCACAGATTTGTTGGTCCAACGTCATGCAAAGTGAAACCTGTCAGAGTTTTGCTGTTTTACCTTCAGTTATCCTCTAAAGCTACAGAACGGGAATGCTAAATAACAACAAGGGAACGCTACGAACGCAACGAGGGAATGCTAAATAACAACAAAGACGAGATGATTTTTGAAGAAGTTGTTGCTAAATAACTAAGACCACAAGACACTGAGCTGGAGAGGAACAGGAAGATGAAACTGCTGCAGAGATGTTGACTTTAGCCCGTCCTGGCCCTGTCCAGATGGTTTGCAGCCATGCGACTGATAGGCTAATGAGATGTTTGTCTTAACAAGGAGTCAAGTGTGGGTCAAACATTTAAAAGATGAAGAACGTATTTTCCGGACTATAAGCCGCTACTTTTTTCCCACGCTTTGAACCACGCGGCTTATAATGAGGTGCGGCTTTACTGAAGATTTTCCTTCACCTGCAGGGGGCGCTGTAGCAGAAAGTGAAACAGATGGAAATCAAAAGTGGAAATCGAAGAAAGTGCTCATTTTAATTTAGCACATGCAAGCAGCCGGCACGACGACGAATCTTTTTCAGATCCATACCCCCTCATCATGGTAACTACACGTATGAGTTCATATGATGCCGCATTTAAGTTGAAGGCCATCGATCTGGCAGTAAAGGAGGGAAACAGTGCTGCCGCACGTAACCTTGGCATGAATGAATCCATGGTTCGGCGCTGGAGACGGCAACGGGAAGAACTCATTCAAGCCAGCTTCACCCGGGGATGATGACAGCAACACGGACAGCGACACTGACATCGCCACAGAAAAGGTATGTGACGAAGCTCTTCTGAGGCTGTTCAACTCCGACACTGAAGAAGAGGACTTTAATAGCTTTAGTGCACAAGAGGAAGATGAGAGCGAATGACTTCTTCTGGTAGGCAAGTGTGTTTTATTTACTAACAGGCATGTTTTGTGTGCAGTTTTTATTTTCTAATCATCCGGGGCTTATTAATGCTGTGTCAGCGCTGTTCTTTCCTTCTAAACATGCAAATGAGCGGTAATAACGCGTCAGTGCTGTTTTTATTTTATAACCATCCAGAAATATGAATGCTATCAGCGCTGTTTTCTTTCTAAACTTGCAGGCACATTCACCCGTGTTTAAAATTAGTTTTGTTGAATTTAAACAACAACGAAAAACCTCCGTGTAGCGTCTTCCTGTCTAATTATCTTATGTTACGGCCGTACATGCGCTGTGCGCCGGAGACCTGCATGTGGCTGCTGCGCCGCGGCTTGTATTCGAGTGCAGCGTGTGTGTAGAAAACCTTTTGTTTTGTTGGTGCGGCTTATACTGAGGTGCGCTCTATAGTCCGGAAATTACGGTATACATATATATAATATATATATATATATATATATATGTGTGTGTGTGTGTGTGTGGGTGTGTGTGTATTCAATTCAATTCAATTCAAGTTTATTTATATAGCGCCAAATCACGACAAGAGTCGTCTCAAGGCACTTCACATAATAAACATTCCATTCAGGTCAGTTCATTAAGTCAATCAGAAATAATGTTTTCCTATATAAGGAACCCAGCAAATTGCATCAAGTCACTGAGTAGTGTCACACACACACACACACACACACACACACACACACACACATACATAAAACATTTTCTCCCTTCTACACTCAACAAAAATATAAACGCAACACCTTTATTTCTGCTCCGATTTTTCATGAGATGGACTTAAAGATCTAACATTCATTCCAGATACACAATATCACCATTTCTCTCAAATGTTGTTCACAAATCAGTCTAAATGTGTGATAGTGAGCACCTGTGCTTTGCTGAGATAAACCATCCCACCTCACAGGTGTGCCACATCAAGATGCTGATCCGACATCATGAGTAGTGCACAGGTGTACCTTATACTGCCCACAATAAAAGGCCACCCTGGAGTGTGCAGCTTTTTGCTTTATTTGGAGTCTCGGGACTCACAAATGGTCAGTATCTGGTGTGACCACCAATTGCCTCATGCAGTGCAACACATCTTCGCATAGAGTTTATCAGATTGTCAATTGTGGCCTGTGGAATGTTGGTCTACTCCTCCTCAATGGCTGTGCAAAGTTGTTGGATATTAGTGGGAACTGGTACACACTGTCGTATATGCTGGTCAAGCACATCCCAAACATGCTCAACGGGTGACATGTCCGGTGAGTATGCTGGACATCTAAGAACTGGGACATTTTCAGCTTCCAAGAATTGTGTACAGATCCTTGCAACATGGGCCGTGCATTATCTTGCTGAAACATGAGGTGATGTTCATGGATGTATGACACAACAATCTCATCACGGTATCTCTGTGCATTCAAAATGCCATCAATAAAATGCACCTGTGTTCTTCCATATCAGATGCCTGCCCACACCATAACCCCACCTCCACCATGGGCCGCTCGATCCACAACTTTGACATCAGCAAAGCGCTCACCCACACGATGCCACACACACTGTCTGCCATCTGCCCTGAACAATGTAAACCGAGATTCATCCGTGAAGAGACCACCTCTCCAACGTGCCAGACGCCATTGAATGTGAGCATTTGCCCACTCGAGTCTGTTACGGTGATGAGCTGGAGTCAGGTCAAGACCCCGATGAGGACGACGAGCATGCAGTTGAGCTTCCCTGAGACGGTTTCTGACCGTTTGTGCAGAAATTGTTTGGTCATGCAAACCAATTGTTTCAGCAGCTGTCTGAGTGGCTGGTCTCAGACGATCTTGGAGGTGAACCTGCTGGATGTGGAGGTCCTGGGCTGGTGTGGTTACACATCGTCTGCGGTTGTGAGGCGGGTTGGATGTACTGCCATATTCTCTGAAACACCTTTGGAGATGGCTTATGGTGGAGAAATGAACATTCAATGCACAAGCAACAGATCTGGTTGACATTCCTGCTGTCAGCATGCCAATTGCACGCTCCCTCAATGCTTGTGGTATCTGGCCTTTTATTGTGGGCAGTATGAGGTACACCTGTGCACTACTCATGATGTCAGATCAGCATCTTGATGTGGCACACCTGTGAGGTGGGATGGATTATCTCAGCAAAGCAGAAGTGCTCACTATCACACATTTAGACTGATTTGTGAACAACATTTGAGAGAAATGGTGATATTGTGTATCTGGAATGAATTTTGGATTTTTAAGTCCATCTCATGAAAAATCGGAGCAGAAACAAAGGTGCTGCGTTTTTATTTTTGTTGAGTGTAGTTTGACTCAGATATTTCTTGTTTTAGTTGAAGCCCCAAAAGGCCTTCTGGGCATTTTTACCATTTTAAAAATCAACTACATCATCCAATCAAGACAACTTGGACACAGTTAGGAGGAGAAATCTCAGACAAACCCAGGCTCAAAGAGAGGGACCATCTGCATCCACCAGCTGGGGGTGAGGACAACAAAACAGAGCTGAGCTTGTTAGCTGTTGGTTGGTAACAGTGAATCAGGACCATTTAACTCCAGGACCTCTGATACCTACAGGGAGAGGGAAGCACGTTTGATGAGGAGCAGCACAGTTAGTATCATGCAAGTGCACAAAGAGAGAGGAGGAGGTTTCTCTGCTCGCATGAGTCAGACTTAGAAGATGGATCAGATTAACCTGAGATGACACAAAGCAGCGGGGAAACATCCAGAGAGCAACGCTGACCTAATCGTACAAAAGAGAGAGCATCTCTGAGCCAAACCCACAGCTGGTTTCATCGTAGGGAGGTTGATAGGTGAAGACTGTTACTTTGATGTCAACCAACATCACATAGGAGGAGAAAAGACAAGAAATCAAAACTCCCTTCCTACTCTGAGCTGCATGAATATGAAGTTGTGAACAGCAGCTTTCTTTAGTCAGCATCTGATGAATTTCATGAACACACATCTGTATAATTTAAAGATGAAGCACCTTCCTCTGAAGAATGATCTGATCTTAAACCCAGGTGCGAGACCGCAGCGAGGCGTGAGACAGCAGAGAGGTGTGAGACAGCAGAGAGGTGTGAGACAGCAGAGAGGTGTGAGACAGCAGAGAGGTGTGAGACAGCAGAGAGGTGTGAGACAGCAGAGAGGTGTGAGACAGCAGAGAGGTGTGAGACAGCAGAGAGGCGTGAGACAGCAGAGAGGTGTGAGACAGCAGAGAGGTGTGAGACAGCAGGGAGATGTGAGACAGCAGATAGGTGTGAGACAGCAGGGAGGCGTGAGACAGCAGGAAGATGTGAGACAGCAGGGAGGCGTGAGACAGCGGATAGCTGTCCAGTTCATGCAGGTCAATCTCATTCAGATGTAGAAGCTGGTCTCCAGATCTTCAGTCTTCTGGAAACAGGAAACTGCAGCTGGATAATCCAGGAGAACATGGATGAGACTAAAGTTGTGTTTGTCTCCCAGCAAGTGCAGAAGACTTCATCTACACGTCTTTAGGAGAGAACATCTTCATCGAGGGTGTGAATGATGCTGAAGACTTCAAAAAGACCCGAGAGGCCTTCACTCTGCTGGGTAACCCTCCACCCTTCTTCTGGATAGACACCTCCTCTGAGAGAAAATAAAAACATGTGTGCGTGTGTGTGCGTGTGTGTGTGTGTGTGTGTGTGTGTGTGTGTGCGTGTGTGTGTGTGTGTGTGTGCGTGTGCGTGTGCGTGTGCGTGTGTAGGGATAAAGGACAGTAGCCAGGTCAGCATCTTCAGGATCATGGCCTCCATCCTTCACCTGGGGAACGTTGAGGTCCAGGCGGAGCGGGACGGAGAGTCCTGCCACATATCGGTACGTAGACCCACCCAAAGGTTCGGAGGCTCTGGGTTGGATCCGTGTTCGGACTGATCAGCATTTGTGTTGCAGAGGAACGATGTCCATCTGCAACACTTCTGCAGGCTGCTGGGCGTGGAGCTGCAGCAGATGGAGCACTGGCTTTGCCACAGGAAGCTGGCCACAACATCTGAGACATATTTGAAGAAGATGTCTAGCAAGCAGGCGGTCAACGCCCGTGATGCGCTCGCCAAGCATATCTACGCCCGACTCTTCGACTGGATTGTGGAGCACATCAACAAGGCTCTTCAGACGTCCTCCAAGCAGCACTCCTTCATCGGAGTCCTTGACATCTACGGGTACGGGGGGCATCAGAAGCACATGTTTGTGTATCTAGCAGACTAAAAGTGAAGAGGCGGTTATCCTCGAAGCTAACAGCAAACAGCGTTTAGCTAACTCATCTTGGGCCGGATCTACTGGGCTCGACCTGCTTTCCAGGCAGAGCTCCAGGCTACGTTTTCCTCTTAGTGCTCCCAGTTTTGTGTCCAGATCATATTTAACATGACAGTTTTACAGGTTCATGGTTTAAAGGGGAAAGAGC
>SSNQ01034310.1:130644-161310 GCA_006942095.1 Nothobranchius kuhntae | reverse complement strand
GAGGTGTGAGACAGCAGAGAGGTGTGAGACAGCAGAGAGGTGTGAGACAGCAGAGAGGCGTGAGACAGCAGAGAGGTGTGAGACAGCAGAGAGGCGTGAGACAGCAGAGAGGTGTGAGACAGCAGCGGGTGGTGGTCGGAGGGTCAACAGCCTCGGCCTTTGTCAGTGCACCTCAGGGCAGCTGTGGCTACATCATAGCTGTTACAAACCCTTAGATGTTAGTCAGTTGTGGTGGAGGGGTAGCATAACAACTGGGGGGGGGGGGGGGGGGGGGGGGGGGGGGGGGGGGGGGGGGGGGGGGGGGGGGGGGGGGGGGGGGGGGGGGTGGTGTATTTTATTGACAGAGAGAGAACACAAATACTCAGTCCTTGGCTGGAATAATGACTAAATGAAAAATGCACTCTATATAACTAAACGAAGGCGACGGGTAGAAATCTAAACACCTGAGGCAAAAGGCCTCAGGGAAGAAAACACGAGAATATGATAAAAATAAATGCCGGAGCTAAATAACTAGAAAATAACAAATCTCGACGGCTATCTCTATTCTAAATACTAAACATAAAACGAGCTCAAAAGCTGAAAAGGGAACTGACATTTAAGCTAAAGAGCAGACAAATGGATCAATAAACGAAAAACGGCCATACACAACCAAAGGATTTACCAAAAGAACTATCTATCTTAGTCACCGAAAGTATCAAAGCTCTTATCCGAACTGAAAACCGTTTGCTACAAGTGATCCAAGGACCGAGGAGAGAAGAACAGGGTGTTAGGCCGTGTTCTCTCTCAGAGAACTGAGAGCTGCAGTCTCTTAACCCCCAGAAACCCAAATTTAGAAAACAACTGCAAAATATTTTTTTTAACCTTTCACATGTTGTTCTAGGAGGCCAGATAAACGGGCCTATTTACACATTTTAACAGCCAATAGTGTTGCAGAACTGAACAATAGGACCTATTAGCAATGTAAATGTGGTTTTAAAAAGAAAAAAAATGGGGAAGGTTTATTTTTGTAGACTTAAATCGGATGTTGTAATATTACAACCGTGGGTCTCTGGGGTTTACGCCATCAGCTCTCATCAGCTGATGGCTTTCAGCTGGGGTGCTGAAGGCGGGCGGAGGTGGAAGCCGGTCTGACGGAGGACCTGTCCAAGGTCCTGAACAGGAGAGGGGAGCAGGGCCATTCAGGGTGCGGGAGCCCAGGATCCGTAGCAATAGCTCATCACCACCAGTGTGTGAATGTGTCTGTAGTGCAAAACGGGTACGGGTCAGTTATCATTAGCGAGGCGTGGGACAGTACGCCAATCAAATCAAACTTTATGACACTTTTCATACAGTTAATGCAGCTCAAAGTGCTTTACGGATTAAAATGGCCCCACATCACGCTTATCTTTGAAGCAGCAAAGACGGTGGTGTTAACGAATTTACAGGACCAATCCTGACCAATCACAAGCTTGCATTCTCTTTCGACGGATATTTAACGATAGGGGCAGGCCTTCCTCTGCGAGCACGTTGGAGGACACTCACATGGACGCGTAATGGCGTTGGTGTCTCCGCCCCGACTCAGATGAAGTATAAATCAGGCTTATAGTTCACTCACATCTGATGTTTCAGAGTAAAATCCTGCAGCATCAGACATCTCTGGGGTAAAACACGTGTTTTTATTCTATAAGTCTGGGCATGCGTTCAGTTTCCATAAATACCTGTAATAGATTACATGAAGTCTACAAGGCGTTACACATCACGTATCAATACAAGGAGCAGATCTACAGACAACAAGGCCTCTTCTGTAGGTTTAGTCTGAAAACCTTCCACTGGGCGGATCTCAGCGCTGTTTGAAAGTTCTGGGAGGGGAAAATCCCTCGTGAGAGTAAATCATCAGCTTGCTGTTAAAGTGCAGCACACAGAAACTTGTTCCTTTCCTAGAATCGAGGCGTTTTATCACCCAACGAGCACGGACTCAGCTCAGGCTAACGTCATAAAGAACGTCGGTGCCGGAACATTCATCAGATCAAAACGAATCACCCGTGAACGGAAACATGGCCACGAGGAGCTTTCGCTTCAGCCTCCCGGGGCGGCAGCGTCTCTATGTGCTTCTCTTTGTGGAGCTGCATCAGAGAATGGATGGCTGCTGTCAGATGGAGAGTGGATAGAGTGATTTTGTTTGAGAGTGAAACAGGGTGGAAGGCAGAAGCTGAGCCAGGGAGGGATGCAGTCCTTTACTCCTCTTTCTGTCCTCCACGGAACCGGAGAAGTGGTGAGGAGAGCCCTGAAGAAGAAAAGGGTCACGGGATTGATTAAAGAATTGATTTCCTCCCAACTCCTGTGGTGCATGTTTACATTATGGCCGATCTTCTCTCCACTGAAGCAGAACTCCTCACGGATCGGCTCGGTTCCTGTACCTGCTGAAGGGATTAGTCTGTCCTGATGCAGATGTTTACGTGTTTTCTTGCTGCAAACACAAGACAGAAACAAAACGTATCATCATTCCAAGCGACATGCACAAACAATGCACTTCCTCTTTATTCCGTCAAATCAAAGCATCGAAACGTCAATTCCTGTTACCTCCACAGGCCCCGCCCCTTTGGAGGATACCAGGTGGTGTAAATGTCCGCTTTAGGAAATGTGGGGCTCCAGGAGGATAAAAGCTGGACAAAATGAAACACTTTTACTATTTCTCTTTATTTTACTGTCTTAAAGGTCAACTTTACTCATATTTCTGCTGTGGTCTCCAGCAGGAATGAAGGCCTTGTAAGCCGTTTTCTGAGGTGGTGCGCCTGTTTGACCATGTAGAAGTCAGCTGGAGGAGAAAGTAGCATCAGACGGCAGGATTCAATTCAAGTTTATTTATAAAGCGCCAAATCACGACGAGTCGTCTCAAGGACCTTCACACAGTAAACGTTCCAGTACAGGTCAGTTCATTAAGCCAATCAGAAAAAAGTTTCCTGTATAAGGAACCCAGCAGGTCGCATCAAGTCACTGACTAGTGTCAGAGTCTTTACAGCAATCCTCATACTAAGCAAGCATTTAGCGACAGTGGAGAGGAAAACTCCCTTTTAACAGGAAGAAACCTCCAGAGGATCCTGGCTCAGTATAAGCAGCCATCCTCCACGACTCACTGGGGATGAAGGCAGAGCACACACACACACACACACACACACACACACACACACACACGCATGCACGCACGCACACACACACACACACGCACACACAGTCTGAAGCGCAGAATGCAGAATATCAGCAGGGGGACAGATAGAGACAGAATGTCATGCGTCTGTGACTCTGTGTGTCCTGTCACTGTGACCCGACTGATCATGCACCCTGGCTAGTTGACCAAGGGAGATCTCCGTTTGGCTGACTGGTTAGCGTGCGTGACTCTCACTCGGGAGTCTGGGTATCGAGATCTGATCTGACCATTTTTTTTATACACGCCACAGATCTCTCTGAAGAACTCAGCATTGACAGCTTCAGCAACGCTGTGCCACTTCGTGGATTTCCTCTTATTTGTTTTGCAAAAGCACTTCCTTTCATTTCTCCACCTCACCCACAGGTACCTGAATTTCTGCTTGTGAAATAGCTCTTCCTTGATCTGCCCTTGATTTACGGTCGCCATTGGCGGAATGCTACAACAAGCCGGCTTATGTATATGCATGAGATCCACAAGGCACTTAGCACTGACCATTTATGGCAGTAAGTGGGCGTGGCGAGGGCGGGATGTAACTAAAAAGCAGCTGAGAAACATTCTCGTTAGTCTCTGATTTATGAAGCAGAGATTGCGTGCAGCTGTGCGTACTCCATGTTTGATAGATCACAAACCTACTTGGCATGAGTACAATTTTTTTGCTGAGCTTAAGCACGGTTTTAGTAAGGATTCTACGCAATGTTTAATAAATGAGACCCCTGTCTAATTTCCTGATATCTGGACATCTCTCCTCTGATTGGCTAACAGCAACACGGCTCTACCACTGACTCTGTTTGCTCGGCAACATTGATGTATAATCTCCCCAAATAACACAAGCCTGGAGGAGTTCTGCTGTGTGGTGGAGTTGCTAATGCTAATGGTTAGCTTCTACTAGCCGAGATGTTCTCTGTTGTTTCCTGGACGCTAAACCAACAACAGCCTTCCCCGTCGTGGTCAAGATGGGTGAGTTCATGAATGTTAAGTGACAGTGTGATGTAGATCTGTCAGGCAACGAGTGACTGAAACATTTAAAGCATCAAATAACTGAATACGACTAAACATGACAGAAAAATTAACAGTTAAACTAAACCAGCAAGGTAAAATCATGTGATTAGACATGTGGAACCTATAACATCACTTGTTTACCAAAAAGGGCATGGCTTTAAATGTTCTGCAGCCAGCCTACAGGAGGTGGTTTCAATCTGTGTTGTACTTTCTAAATATACTAAATGTTTGGTTTGAACAGCAGTAGCTCAGGAGGTAGAGCAGGTTGTCCAGTGATCAGAAGGTTGCAGGTTCAATCACTCCTCTGACTAGACGAGAGAGCTGCTGTCGTGTCCTTGGGCTTCGGATCCACCAAGAGGGTCTCTCCAAAATGGGTGAAGTAGACGTGACAGATTGCATCTGATGTGCTTCTGATGATAACAACTTTATAGCTTAGAGCAAACCAATTCTTTTCACCAGAACTCAGCTTACTTTGATCAGGAAGCTCTGACTGACATCGCTTTCACACATAGGTTCCTTCACCACGTTTAGTTACATCCACTCACAGTAAATGCTGAATTCATTAGTCATGTTTTAATTGTTTGTAAAATAAATTCTTACTTTTATAAACTTGACTCTTTCTTGAAGTAACACGAAGTGTGGTTGATCACTGAAAAAACAAAGAACCTAGATCTAGGGACCACCTTTGATCACCTCCTGAAATTCGCTTCCAACACTTGGGACATCCTCAGAAAGTGCCAGCAAGGACTCGACCTCCTGAGGAAGTTGAATTCATTTGGAGTCAGGAAGGACATTTTACTGTCTTTCTATTATTCTTTTATAGAGAGTATTATCACATTTTCCATCCCCTGTTGGTTTTACTCTGTCAGCCTGCAGCATAGAAACCGTCTACAAAACACCGTCAAGGTGTGTTCTCGGATCATTGGACTACCACTGCGAAGCTTAACTTCTCAATGTGACCAGCATACAGGAAGTTTAGCACAGAAAATCATTAAAGACCCATCACGCCCTCTTCATACCGTTTTCGAGTGGCTGCCCTCCAAACGCCGACTTCGATGCCCATGCTGTAAAACACAGAGGAGGAGAAGTTCCTTTGTTCCCAGAGCTGTGCTGCTTCTTAATTCTCAGTGCCGATAGGGGGCGTGTGCATTGTTGTATGTGTGTGCATGTAGTTACATGTATGCATGTGTATTTGTGTGTGTGCGTGCGTGCGTGCGTGCGTGCGTGCGTGTGTGTGTGTGTGTGTGTGTGTGTGTGTGAGCCAAAGGTTTACTCATTGTTGGTCATTCACATGTGAGGTTATGACATGAATGCGTATTTAGGTTTTATGGGTTTTACAAATGTGTAAATTGGTTGTGTTTTTAGAATTTAGAGATTTTAGTGCCGGCTGCTTCACAATGCTGTCTCGAATTGCCCCTCGGGGACTAATAAAGTTGTCTTGAGTCTTCTGAATTTGTTATATAACTCACTGATCATACCATACCTGAACTACTGCATTGAAATCTGGGGAACAACATATAAAACTTACACAAATTCCATTGACATCTTACAGACAAAAGCAATAAGAATAATCACAAGGAGCAACTACAGAGATCCGTCCAATCCATTATTTATAGAATTAAAAACACTAAAATTCTATGATCTGGTGGACTACAATATTTTAAAATTTATGTATAATGCAAACAAAAGGAACGTACCTGCAGGATTAATTAAAAGATTTACAAAAAGACATAGCAAATATGATTTAAAGGGACATGAATTATTTAACATACCTAGACATCGGATACTCGTAAAGGAACATTGTGTGTCCATATATGGAGTTAAACTGTGGAATAAATTGAATATTGAACTCAAGAATGCAAAAACAATATTGACTTTCAAAAAAGAGATAAAAAATAAAATGATTAACTTATATAGATCCGTTACATAAATGTGTGAGGGAAGGGGGGGGGGATGAAAGGAGAAAAAAACCTAGTATGTATTCGTATGTGTATATATGTATGTATATAGATCTATAACTTAATGCTTCTTTCTGTGTAAATTGTTTTCTTTTTTTTTTCTCAAATTCATGGGTTGAGATTTTGTCGGCCAACAGGTCCAGGAACTATATTGTTCAATTTCTTTAAGAATCATATGATTATTTCATTTGTATTAATGCTATTTTAGTTAAAAGGGGCAGACAACATAAGTTTTTCTTCTTTCTGTCCCCTTTTTCATTTTGGCTTGCAGCAATTTAGTTCTGTATTTTTATTTTAATGTCAATAAATGAAAATAAAAGATTGAAAACAAAATTAAATTCTAGAATCTTCTGAATAATTACAATAAAGACCTTACAGGTTAATATTTTATATTTATATAGAATATTACATCTTCCTGGTCATAACAAATAAAAATCATCGATTTGCCTACGCTCATGGATGTAATTTTCACTTTAGAAGTGGGGGGGACACGGGTGTGTGTGTGTGGGGGGGGGGGGGGTATCTTTACAGTATGCTCTAGTGGGAAACAGGCTTCAACACAAACAGTTGTTTTCCGCTTGGTCCTAGAGCTCAACCAGTGTCAGTTTAATATGGCGTAATATTGCTTTTGGATGGTAAAAAGTGCAGGGGTCAAAACTTGACTTTGGAAAAAGTGGGGGGGACATGTCCCCCCTGACTCCCCCCAAAAATACGTCCATGCCTACGCTACATTCTCGCACGAGGGTAAAATCGGCTCAGGTTGTATACTTATTTTTTGCACAGGCATTTGTTTACTGTGAAGTAAAGTTGAAGTTTTGAAAACTAATTTTGAATAAAACTTGAAGAATAACTGGCAATTGTTCGCTCACTTTAAGAGGCCTTTCATATTTTATAACATGCTGTTTGATAAAATGGTTTACAAACACAAAAGGGTAATTTATTGGAGTACTCGATTAATCGATAAAAGATTCGATAGAGTACTCGATTACAAAAATATTTGATAGCGGCAGCCCTAATAAGGAGCTTTTCTGAGGCTGGAAGAGGGCGGAGACACAGCGGCACCGCTCTGTTTAACTTTAATGGTTTATTATGGGTTGTTTTGGTGTACCTGAGTACTAACTCTCAGAAAAGACTGATCCTACGCTGATTTAGTTTTGTTTTTACAAATCAAATGAGAATATTTGCTAAGAAGTGATATTCGACAGGTTCTGATATTTATCTTTTGTTTTAGGGAGATCCAAGGTAACTTCTTCCTATTTTCTGTCTTCATGCTTATAAAATCCCAGATCCGTGCATGAGCTTATTTATGTCTGATCTAAACATTTAAAAATAAAATTTCAATTAAAGAAAAACTCGGTGCCTTAAACAAAGCAGGAGAAGTTGGAAATCACAAATGGAGCATCAAAGTTAGCACTTTTAACACTCTGGCGGCTATTTTTGCTGCTGGCCTTGTTGCATATGCATGAGTGGGAGTTTCTTCTTCAAGTGAAACGCTTGAGAACAAAGATTTATGAGGAAGTGTTATAAATAAGCTGTGAGTTGGAAAGATTTACTGCAAAAAGCCAATTTCACAACAAAAGCACGTGTTGGCTCTGACGTTGTTTCTGACTTATTGTTGTTTAAACGTCACTTTAGAAAAGAGGTGACGGTAAAATAAAAGTTCTTCATGTTTGCTCAGACATTTAACCACAGTCATGTGTGGTTAAAAATGTCTGATGGTTTCCTTTTCTGGTCGGTTTTAAAATACTTTTACTTTATGAAAAGGAACTGAGTTTGTCCTCTGAGTTAAAATTTTGGCTGCTTTAAAGAAATCTATTTAAAACAATTAAAGGACGCTGGTCTATGAAAAGTAGTTCTGCTTATTAAATCCAGACAATCTGCTGTGTTTTATCAGCTCAGTAATAAATCTGTCTTTGTTTCCATCCTCGTTTATCAGCTTGTATTAAAGCTTTTCCTCCAAGTAAAAATAAAAGCTGATTTTTGGTCTCCTTTCATTCTGTGGTCCAGAAACCCCACCCCGGGGGGTGGGTGGGGTGGGGGTGGGGTGGGGGGTGTTTGAAGGGGGTGCCGTCTAACACTGCCTCTGTGCCTCTCTCTCCATCCATGTGGTGACGCCTCTTTCAGAAGCGTTTTTCTAACAGGAAGTGTGGATGAAATACGTCTCCACCCATGCCTTGACTCCCATTTTAATGTCAGGAGCCTAATGGCTCGGTTCCATTGCGGGGTCGGGGACAGAGCGGGTCGCTGCTTTTTGTCCCAATTGTGAAAACTGACGCAGACTGCACCATTCATGGGACATTCATGGGCCCCTTCTGTTGTAGATCCATAGGACAATGAAGCAGTATGGCTAGGGTGGTACGGCTAGGGCGCAGCGGCTAGGGCGCAGCGGCTGGGGCGAAGTGGCTTTGGCAATACGGCTAGGACGATGTGGCTTGGGCGGTACGACTAGGGTGGTATGGCTAGGGCGGTACGGCTAGGGAGAAGCGGCTAGGGCGGTATGGCTCAGGCAAAGCGGCTAGGGCGGTATGGCTGGGGCAAAGCACCTAGGGCAAAGCTGCTAGGGCAGTGAGGCTAGAGCGAAGCGGCTTGGGTGGTACGGCTAGGGCGAAGCGGCTAGCGTTATCCGTTCTTTCATAATCCGTTGTGGAATTGTGAACGGCAGAAGCTTTTCTGGTTCACGCCTCAATTTTTTTACAGCAGCGGCCCAAAACAATCTCCCAACACATGGATTTTCTGCTTCCTGATCACATGACGTGTGATGTATGCGGATGAATATCGGCTTTAGAGCTGAGATGTTTGTTCCCACGGTGCGGGGGCTCGTCCGACGCCCACACAGTAACAAAATGTGAACGGTTGGACTTAAAGTGACGACTTTTGTCGTCGATGGCAGTTAATGAGTTAATACTACACAGGTTGTTGCACAAAATTGGCATAGTTGCTCACTCTGCATTGACTTCAGTTGGATTTGGAGGGTGAGGAGCCCACCCAATATGGCGGTGACTCTGTTACACTCTCCAGCACCCAATGGCGCATCTACATATTCATGTCTCTGCCCTATGCACACCAAGTAGATGGGAAAAAAACATTTTTTCCATTGTAGGCCTTCATTATGGGGTTCAATTCAATTCAATTTAAAAATACTTTATTAATCCCAGAGGGAAATTGATTAAAGTTGGGTTGGACATTTGTCAGGATTCCTATGGAGGCTCAAATATCTGTTTCCAGATGTAACAAAAACTCAAGACAGCTTTAAACTGGGCTGAGACATTTCAGTCACATCACATAAGCTACAACATTAACAATAACCAGCAGAATAAAGAAAACATTTAATGAAAAATTCAACTGCTTCAAATGGGAACAAGTGCAAAACCAAAAGGAAGCACAAGAAAATGATGGTGTGGAGCTCATCCTGACTTGTTTGTTGATCTCTGTGCAGCTATCAGTATGAGGATGCCACTGCTGACTCAGCAAGAAGGCATTCTGCTTGGTCATGAAGGTTGTGCCTCGTTGCTATAAACAGATTAAGCAGACACGGAGAAAAGCGTGAGATCTACAACGTGTTTGGGTCAGCAGAAATCCTCGCATCCTTCAGGTAAGCATCAGTTTGACCTCCGCGGGGAACGATCGGAGCCTTCGCGTGCTCCTCCGGGCTTGTGTCAAACATAAATGAGATGATGGAGATCCTGTTCCATCATCAGTGAAATTTCAGTCATGACTGTTTATTTCATATTAATGAACATTTGTTTTGAGCAAAAACAGGAAAGCTTTAAAAAGTTGAGTTATACTTTACTCGAACGATCGAACAAACTTTTAAAATGTAATTTATGATTACATCATCTTGTCTAATGCTTTCATATTAACAATGAGATCATTTAACTCTAAATATTTAACTTGCAGATCACTGGAAGAGCTTATTTTACCGTAATTTCCGGACTATAGAGCGCACCTCAATATAAGCCGCACCAACAAAACAAAAGGTTTTCTACACACACACACGCCGCACTCGAATACAAGCCGCGGCGCAGCAGCCACATGCAGGTCTCCGGCGCACGTACGGCCATAATTAGACAGAAAGACGCTACACGGAGGTTTTTCTTGTTTTAATTCAACAAAACGAATTTTAAACACGGGTGAACGTGCCTGCAAGTTTAGAAAAGAAAACAGCACTGATAGCTTTCATATTTCTGGATGGTTATAAAATAAAAACAGCACTGACACGTTATTACCGGTCATTTGCATGTTTAGAAGGAAAGAACAGCGCTGACACAGCATTAATAAGCCCTGGATGATTAGAAAATACAAACTGCACACAAAACTTGCCTGGTTAGTGAATAAAACACACTTGCCTACCAGAAGAAGTCATTCGCTCTCATCTTCCTCTTGCGCACTAAAGCCATTAAAGTCCTCTTCTTCAGTGTCGGAGTTGAACGGCCTCAGAAGAGCTTCGTCACATACCTTTTCTGTGGCGATGTCAGAGTCGCTGTCCGTGTTGCTGTCATCATCCCCGGGTGAAGCTGGCTTGAATGAGTTCTTCCCGCTGCCGTCTCCAGCGCCGAACCATGGATTCATTCATGCCAAGCTGACGTGCGGCAGCACCGTTTCCCTCCTTTACTGCCAGATCGATGGCCTTCAACTTAAATGCGGCATCATATGAACTCATACGTGTAGTTACCATGATGAGGGGGTATGGATCTGAAAAAGATTCTTCGTCGTGCCGGCTGCTTGCATGTGCTAAATTAAAATGAGCACTTTCTTCCATTTCCACTTTTGACTTGCACCCGTTTCACTTTCTGCTACAGCGCCCCCTGCAGTTGGAGGAACATCTTCAGTAAAGCCGCACCTCATTATAAGCCGCATGGTTCAAAGCGTGGGAAAAAGTAGCGGCTTATAGTTCGGAAAATACGGTAGTCCTTAAATATTAATGAAATATACACTAAACAAAAATGTAAATGTTTGAATGAAAGGTTATCATTAGACTGTTTTATTATGATATGAGTATTATTTTGTATAATCAAAAATTGTAATTATTCTGTAATTCTCAAAAACATATTTTTTTCTTAGTTTAGAAGTTAATGCTACTATAGCAAATATGGAAAACATTTCTTCATGTCTTAACGTTCTAACAGTATATTAGGGTGACCATATTTCCATTCCAAAAAAAGAGGACAGGAGATCTGTACCTACTGATGACGTCACACTAGGGCTGTACGATATGGCCTAAAATCAATATCACCATATACTGAGGATTTCACTTCGATAACGATATAGACGACAACCACACGTAGGCACAGAATCAAACGTTGTCCACTAGATGGGGCTGTCACATGTTTTACGTTTGGTCATACTTTTACGTGACTCAAGGTGGTGCACCTTCTTAAAGAGCAAGTCACCCCCAAATAAACTTTTTTTTTGCTGATAAACTAAATAAACGAGTGTCTAATCGTGCTGCAGACATGTGTCGTCAATAATTTGGCACTTCAGTGCATCTTAGTTAAAATTTAAATATTCTTGTCAGGTAAAAACTCTGCACTGTATTTTAATTTAAATCTGCCACCGCTATTGGCTAAGAGGTATGCTATGATGTAAACTGGTACATTATGATGTCACAATGCTGTCGTGAGCCTGTGTGTGTGTGTGTATTTGTTAGCAGCTCCGCCCTCTCGGTCTGCCAGGCAACATTTGTTGCATTTTTCAAACATGAAGTGAGTGTGGAGTTAGACTCTGGTAGGGGGTGACTTGCTCTTTAAAAGGACATGAACGTTGCCAACCTACACACATCTTTTCATTTTTTATTATCAAATTTATTGACATGGGAAAAATTATCTCTATAATGGGCCATTCCCATCTGTACCGGGCCGGGTAGCGTAGGGCCTGGTATTTTTCCGGGCCAACCAAGGCTCATTCTCAGCCCTCTTCTCGAGGGGGTCTGCTTCAGGCCGACCAGGGCCAACACACCCACTGCTGACAGCAAATCCACACCTTCCATTAGAGCAAGCCTCTGATTGGTGGGTAGAATCAGCCCACATGGGCTTAAGGCAAGGATGTGTGGAATCAACCGGGCCAGGCTGGGGCCGACTGGGGCTACCCGGCCCGGGCCGACCCGGTACAGATGGGAATGGCCCATAAGAGTCACAAATTTCGAAGACGATAAATTTTCAATTTATTGCCCAGCTCTACGTCACACTATGGCAAAACCACACAAACTACGTTGGGACCCATAGTGTTAGAGCCAAATTAATATCAGATTCTGCCAATAAAAGGGCTCTAAAACAATTCATTTGTAAATATTTAGCAAATTTATTGCAAAACCTCATTTTTTTGCTGCTTTAGTGCTGCAACAAGGTTTTATTAATGAGACATGATTATACCTTTTGTTTTACTACAGCAGTGGTAAGCTTCCTGTGCACAGATTATTAAGGATGCTTGTTTCAGCTGTGAGATCAGACGATGGGGCAATGATAAAAAAAATTTGTCATGGACTCCATGGAAACTTTCAGAGAATCCACAAAGTGTCTTTCAGATGGTTTTGTTACTGACATATTTGTGTGAGTTTAGAAAAGAAGCAGGTGAGACGGCGTGTCCGACAATTTTGTTTTTCTTCTGGCAATATTAGAACATGTCAGTGATGTCTGAGGTGCTTTTACAAACACTGTATAACTAATATTCCTGGACAGGGTAGGAATTACACAGAGGCTTCTGTGGGAACCCAGTAATGGGGGGTGTTCTGTTTAGCCTTGGCCCCCAAAATGCCTTGAAACGGCCCTGGGTGTGACCGAGTGTTGAAGGTGATCTGAACTGTATCGAATGTATAAATATTACATGTTTATTACTTAGTGTTTTATAAAACGTGTAGTGGAGATAAATCTACCTACAGTTTACTTTTCAACACTTAGTTCTGTTTTCTAGTTTTTATGTAACTATTTTCCTGTCCTGTCTGTCTCTCATCTTCCTGCATCTCCTCTAAACTCTCCAGAAAAACTGCTGCCTGGATTCTTACTTTTTCACCTCATCAGTTACTTTTGAGCAGATCAAAGGGATCTCCTGACTGCAAAGCGGAGTGAGTGTTTCGATGCTGCGTCAGTGAGGTGAAATCACCGCAGCACACGATGAGCGGAGCGCGTCAGGAACGATTAAAAGACAGAGTACTGTCACTTCCTGTCATTTTCTGCAGAGAACGTAACATGTCAGGATCCAGAAGAGAGAGCGACTGAGGCTGAAGGCAGTTAACGGCTTTCATGAGATCAAGATTGCTTTTGGAGAATCTTGTCTCCATCTCTACAACGACTATGTCCAAAATGTTTAAGAGCTCTCTTCAGAGCCTGCAGGAGTTGTGGAGTCTTCTGCGTGGCCCACAGTGGACATTACAACACCACCTGTTAGCAGTGAGCTTGTTCTTTTGTCTTTTAGCAGCTGGTGCAGGTGTTTCCTCATCTCTCATCTGCCTCAAAGCCTGCAGAGATGCACTGACTACTTCTGAAGCAGCACAGGCCAACAGAGTGAGACTGCAGCACAGAATTTGCAGACTTCAAGGAACCCAGAACTTTTAGGAGGAATTTTCCTATTTCAAAGAAATTGTGCCTCCTTAACATCATCAGCAGTCCTGATGCCTCCGTACAGATATCAACAGCAGCAGCAGCTCTGTCCTCTGTAACCTCTGACAGGATACTCATGACAGCATCCTGATTCTCCACAAGGCACTTGGTCCCATCATGGTGGCTTGTCCACCTGATCTCCAACAGTCGTTTCAGGGAGGGAACGTCATAGTTCTGTGAAACATAATGACGATGGAAAATGAGTGTAGAGATCCTGAAAGATCAAAAGAGGTTTTTGCACATGGCTCTGCCTGCATTGCATGGACCACTGCCAAGTGCAGCTGGTGGCTGTAGCAGTGGATGTAGGGAACATCCTACCCTACCTTCTGCAGTAAGGCCTGAACCCCACCCCTGATCCCACTCATGACAGAAGCTCCATCATAGCACTGACTGATCATTGCAGCTGCACCATAGCCTGAGTCAGAGAGATGCTCAAGGGTTTTGGTGGTAATGAATTCAGCATCTAACTGACTGAGGTCAAGCAGACCGATCAGGTGTTCTTCTGGAATGCCGTTACAGACAAATCTAACCATGACTGACTGATTCTTCATGTTACGGCCACCAGCCTGGCCACTTTGGATGAAGGGATCACCCAGACCTGGGGGTCAGCCTGACACCGCCCCTCCTCCTCCTCTCCTCCAGGCTGCTGAGGAGCACAGCTGAGATGAATCTCTGACGACCCACACCTGGGATAAAGAGGCCGTGCCTTCAGCACTCTAGGGGTTCTGCTGTCCTCCAGGCCTTACGCTTTGTTTTAAACCCCTTTTGTATGTTTTAGAAGATCCATGTGATCTTTTTGGTTTATGTATTGATTTTAAGGTTAACATCGTAGTTTACCGACTTTGGGATTTTAAAACACTCGGTGTGTTCGTAGTGCGTCGTTTTTATCATCAACTTGTGTTTTCTATGACACCTTCTGTTTTGGTAGAACTTTGAACGAAGTTGGTGTTTAAATGTTGATAAGTGGTCCTTTAAATGTGAACCTTTTAGTCTTGATGTTTGTTAGGCAGTATTTTAATAATGCTCTCCATCTGCTTGCTCGCTTGTTTTTAAAACCTTTTATGGTAATTAAACCCATTTTAAATCCACTGTCACATTTCTTGTTACCCCCTCCTTCACATGTTAACAACACATGTCGGGGACGTAACACTCCACGTCGCATCTGTCCCTAGTTCCATCGCTTTTAATGCAAAACCAAGCATAATCCGCTTTGTCATAATTATCTTTGATATTTTTTAATACCACATTTTGCCAGTGTTTCATTAATTTCATTTTTTATGTTGTGAGATGTGTGTTTAGCATTTTCTGGGATGTGTTTGTTTATTTCGTTAAATTTGGAGTCTTTGGCCAGCGTGTAGTCGACCATTTTTAAGAAGAGTCCTGCAGAGAAGCCATCACCACTGGAGTTTTCCACACTAGTTCATTTACTGCTAGGAACTGAACTACTTCTCCAGTAGTTTTTACGTAGTATCTGTTTTTTTCGAGTTGAGAAGCAGCGGCCGACGAGCGGCTTCTGCCGCTAGTGCCTTAGCACTGTTGCTAGGTTTAGAAACCTGCGCATGTCGACTCGGTTCACTTCAAAAACAAAAGAAAGAAGAGAACGAGGCAAACTAAAACCTTGAGAAAGTGTAACCTGATTATTCCAGTGACCGACAGCAGAAGAAAACTTCAACCAGTGGCTGAGCTCAGACAACAACGGTGCATCTCTGTGTTCTGCTGCTGACTCTCTGGGAGTGTGTGTGATAGTGATGTGTCGTCACGAAAGAACCGGCTCTAAGAGCCGGTTCTTTGAAGTGAACGACGGGAGCCGGCTCGTCATTGGGAGCCGTCCCCTCCCCTCCCCCCCTGCCTTGGTGAAAGCTACAGGCGATTGGTCAGCATGTGTAACTGCGTGTCCAGACTATCCACACAGAGCAGTAGGGGCGGGGAAAAGGGAGGATCAGGCTCAGACACACAGCAGAGCACATGCGGGTGGAGGGAGACGAGAGGGAATGAGGAAGAGGAAAAAGGCGAGCGAGAGAGAGAGAGAGAGGAGAGTGCGACGAAGACGGTGAGAAAATGAGCGCCAGCAGTCGGGAAGTTGAGATTTCTGTAAGTGTTCAGTTATTAAATCCATAGAAATGATAAATATTTGATATATTGCATTTTTTTACATTATAAAATCATTTTACATATAGTTTTGCATTATTTTGGTTATAAATGTACTCTACACAACAGAAAATCTGAGGAGCCACTTGGGAGCCAAAAGAGCCGGCTCTCTAAAAAGAGCCGGAATTCCCATCGCTAGTGTGTGAAGCGACTGACACGACGGACAGAACGAAGTGCAGTGGCTGGCCACACCCTCCCTATGCATCTACCAATCAGCAGCTGCTTTGAAAGCGAGAGAGAGAGGAGAGCACTCTGACCCTTTTTCATCAAATCTTTTCAAATTTGGGATTTCTACATGCCATCACATTTCGGGGGGGGAGTTACTATTTTTAGGGGGGCATTGCCCCTCCTCGCCCATGCCTACATCCGGGCCCGATTGGCAGTGAACGAGTTAAGCTCCTAACCCGTTAGCATCCGAGCCAGTGCTGTTCAAAAGGAAACAAGCGGATAAACGGTGGTGAAAATGCAGCTGCAGCCTGGGACTCCTCCGAGCGCTGTTGCTGTAACGTCTTTATTTGATCTTTTTCGATGTGCTCGAGGCAGAGAAGTAAACATTTGTTCTTTTAGAAAACAAAAACAGGTTCGTCATGAGATGAAAATACCTCAGAGCGTCATTTATCATACAAACACCTAACCATAGCAATACGAGTGTGATCATGAAGCGCCACACGGTAATACTCTTGAATTATTTACACACATTAAAAGCATTTAGCCCTTCTGGCTAGAGAGACGGAAACGGCGTCCGTAGGAATCCCGTCTCGTGTTTTTGTCTCTGTGGGGATTAAAAACAAGCAATCAGGTGTTTTTCACCGTAAAGGAGAGGGAGATCGTGTGTCACTCAATCAGAGGGAATCTGGCTGAGCGAGATGGCTTTAACACACACACACACACACACACACACACACTGATGATCACCAACAGTCAGCGTAAGATGCAGTGAACCCTTCAGCCGGCTTCATTACAACACAGATCCACTCGTTGAACACGCTGTGTCCTTTCTCTCTTCCCTGCTGCCTCAGAGGCTGAATACCTCAGCGTCTGTCCCTACGGCAACTCTGCACCCAGTTTAATCTCTCAAAAGGCCAAAATCATGTGCAAAGACACACCGTCCAGTGCTCCATCAGAGAAATCCACCGCAGCTCTTAGATGCTCGTCATCCTCACACACAATCGCAGAACTGCAGAAATGTGAGGGTTAGGCAGAAACAGTTTCGCTACTTGAACAGTAAGCCAGGAGCCCCTTCGTCCCATTGGTCCTCGTGTTTGACAGAGTTACAAAACAGAAAGGGGAAAGTGGGCAAAAGGTGGGGAGGGGGGGATATTAATCCCATCAGTCTCGTGGAGATTGTCAAGGCCTTGGCGATAAACTCAGAGAATGTGGTGAGATGGTGAATCGAGCGTCTCTGTAAAGCTCAGAGGCTCGTCTGAGTGCCGCCGCTGTGGCAGGCAGGCGTCACCGTTTGGAGTCTGTTTGTATTTAAATGAACAGAGAGGAAATCGATGGGTGGAGGAAATGATCTGGAGCCCACATCAGAGTCCAAAAGCAGTCTGGATGGTGCCAGCTTCCTCTGAGGGGACCGTTTGTATAGTTCGACCTTAAAAAGGGACACCTTGGCACAAGCGTTTGGTCTTTATCTCTAACGAGATTCCTGAAGGCGAAGGCACCACAGACGCCTTCAGAAAGAGCGCTTCCACGACTTACAGAGGATCTTCTGGAAGGCTCTGCGGAAGTCCTGGTTGAAGATGGTGTAGATGGCCGGGTTGAGCGAGCTGTTGCAGTAGCCGATCCAGAAGAAAAACTTGAACAGCGTCTCGGGGATCTTGCACGGGTCGCGGCAGATTCCGTAAAGGCTGTAGGAGAAGAAGAACGGGAACCAGCACACGACAAACACGCCCATCACCACGGCCAGGACGAACGTGAAGCGCTTCTCTCGAGCAGCAGACACCTTCTTCCGGTTGACCGTGCTTCTGCGCTTGCGGCGGGATGAAAACAGGTCCATGGATTTAGAGCTGGAGCGAGACTTCCTGCTGGAAAATTTGGAGGCGGAGCTGCTTTTCCGGCTGGACTTCCTGTCTTTCTTGTCATCCTGGTGTTGCCTGGAGGAACTTAAACACTTTTTAGGTTTCTCATCTGATGAGCTGCTGTCCTCAAAGTCGTCATCGTGGTCAGCGGCTTGATGTTTTGGCGCGTTTGTTTGGGAGGAACTTCCAGCCTGCTCCTGGCAGTGCCCGTTCTCACGCTCCTTGTCCTTCATGCTCCCAGCCTGCGTGGACTTTATGGACCCGCCTTTGCCTGGTTCTGCTTGGTCCATCCCATTCTCCAGAGGCGAATCCACGTCCCTCCGCTTCTCTGACAGCGTCCTGGTCCTGGTTTTTGCCACCTGGTATATCCGAATGTAGACCAGGATCATTATAACACAGGGAGCGAAGAAGGACCCGATGCTGGAGTAGAGAATATACCAGGTCTCATCGTTCAGGATGCACTGGGGATCCATCCCGCTGCTGCTTCTGTCCATGGAGATCAGAGGAGGGAAGGAGATTACGGCTGAGATCAACCAGACGATCACGATCATGCCTTTCACTCTTTTGGGCGTTCTCTTTAAGTTGTACTCTACCGCCTGCGTCACCGACCAGTACCTGTCCAGGCTGATGGCACACAGGTGAACGATGGAAGAGGTGCAAAACAAAACATCCAGAGCCAGATAGATGTCGCACCAGATTTTACCGAAAAACCAGTAGCCCATGAGTTCATTTGCCAGAGAAAAGGGCATCACCAGAGTGGCCACCAGTATGTCTGCACTGGCCAAGGAGACCAGGAAGAGGTTCTGAGGCGGTTTGAGGGCTTTGCTGGTTAAAACAGCGATAACAACCAACACATTTCCCACTATTGTAAACAAAATCAGGAAGCTGACAAGTCCAGCCAGACCCCACGCAGCAAGCTGCGTGTACTGGCTCGGGGTGGTGGAATTGGAGGAGCTGTTCTTCTCCTCCGACCAGTCCTCCAGGCTGGAGAAATTAGAATAATCCATTTTTCTGATCAGGTGAATTTTAAAAATACCACATTTGTGGAAAAAAGCAGGAGAGCAGCATCACGTGGCTTTTTTCTTCTCTGGCCCACCTGTAATCCTCCACATCCTCCGGCTCTCCTTCAGGAATAAAGTGTCCGAAAATCCCAGAGCGTTAGGTCCTCATCCTGAAACACGCGCAGCAGCCAGATCTCCATGGTTAAGACGCGGCTCGCTCCTCTCCGCTTCCTTTCCCATCCCGACTGCGTCCTCTCCTCTCCACCTCCGCCTTGCTGGGTCCTGGGAGAGCTTTGAACGACCACGTGTCTTTCCTGCTTTCTGTATTTTTTTTAATCAGAAGAGCGAGCTGGGACCTGCTCCACCCCGCAGGAGAGAAACGGAACAGACAATATTTTATAACAGCAAACTAGAAACTCACTTAAAAATCACCTCCTATTCCTGATGGGAAGATTGAAAAACTATAAGCCTGATTTAAGAGCGTTATTCGCCTCCTCGCGCGCAGCGGGAGTGCGTGCGCAAAAGCTGCGCGGTGGAGGTCAAAATGTGTCCTAACTGCCGCCTGACGTGGAGTCCAGCACCGAGGACAGCGACAGCTCCTCTGTCCTGCTGCTCACGCTGGAGGTCAGTGTTGTTGCGGTCCGCTCCGGAGGGAAGCGCGCGCGCTGAACGCACGCATGTAGAAATATCACAGCCTAAAAAACTCAGCGACGCGGTTTAAATTACCCCTGGTAAAAAAAATAAAAAATAAATAACGTGTAAACGGTCGTGAGTTCCGTTTACCTGCTGTGTTTGGTTCGTTTTTTCATGAGAATTTAATTGATTTAGAAGTTTTCTGCAAATAAAATCCAAATAAAGATTTTAACATAGAAATTAATTCGTTTTTCTTCTTGGTATCTTTGTGCGGAAAAGAGTCGAATCAGTCACACATCTCTTTCTTTCTTCTTTTGGATCTTTCTCAGCCTGGATGACAGGGGCGGTACTAGGGTGGGCCAGGGCCACCCCCCACCCCCACCCACCCACCCATACAGATAAATAAGATCAATGTGTTGTTTTACAAGCCGTTATACTTCCTAACTTCCTGAAAGACATGTCTAACTAAAACAACAACATTTCTGTTGTTAAAGTCACGTTTGTAAAGTTTTCTCACAGACGCACCTCTGTAACAAAGCCCCCCCCCCCCCCCCCCCCCCCCCCCCCCCACACACACACACACACTCCCCTCCCCACCCCCATGTTATTGGAGAACCTCACACACACACACCCACACCTTCCCCATGAACGCTCCCTCTTTATCTCTTCCCGAGCCTATCAGCTTCTCTAACACACACACATGCTTGGATGCTTTTCAGAAAGCTGCTTCTGCAGCCCTCTGCCAAGGTTGTTCAGTTTAAATCCAGGCTCACAACAGTCCAATCGAGGCAGCGTGAAAAGTTTTTATTCCACTGCTGTTAACCCTGTCCCCTCCGGCCGTTGCCCCCCATGGAGAATGCCTGTCTTGCCTTCAGTGTACATCCTGGTATTAAGTTCCTGGGCTAGTGCACTTATTGACCGTGTTTCCCAGCTAACTACAAGTCATTAATCACCCACCTCTCCGCTTTACTGAATTAAAGAGCAGCCACAGCTGCATGAAGCACTCAGGCTCAAACTGATCCACCTGAAAGCTGTGAGAACTGGGACTCTGGAGCCCCGTCGGACCACCCCCTCATCCCCAAAATGTGATGTGTCTTTTATTTTTACTGGAGTGATGCCATCCGTCCGTGTGGATGCACTTTGAGCTGATTGTGAGAAGGCAGGCACTCTTTAATATGGTCATTAAACTGAGTCCCAGAGCCACAGCTCCTATATTAACACTATATAATTGGGCATCAGTGAGTAATCTCAGCAATTACAGAGCCCAGTTCTTGTTTTTCAACAAATCTCTGAGGAAATGAGGGAATTCTTTCTCACCTTTGGATGCTAAAGGAACTACTCATCACTTTTATCTCCTCAAATCAAGGCTTTCAACTTTTTCTTTCCAAATGTTTTTGTTCTTTTTGTGTTGCGTTCGTTTTCCCTGTTGGCTCTGAAGAACAGAGCGGTCGGTGCTTTGCAGTCCTCTGTTTGTGTTGGAGGCGATAAACGAATGACTCGTAACTTTTAAAACTCAGTAAATCCACGTATTTTACGAGCTGCAACATCTGATGCAGATTCAGATTTTCATGTAGGTTAATGTTCCGGGAACGGGTCAGGTCCGGCCAAAAGGGCTTTTATAAAGTTGAGGGGGAGTGTTCATGAACTTCACAGGGAAGAAGCTGTTCCTACACGTCATTGTCTGGGATCTAAGACGGCTCAGTCCTCTCCCCAAAGGAAGAAACGTGAAAAGAGGCTATTTTTTTTAATTTAACTCATTTTTGCAGCACCTTTCTGTCAGACTCAGTCATGTTCGAGTCGATAAAACTTTTAATGCAGCGCCTCTTAAAAAACGAGACATTTTCATGAAGTTCTTTGTGCCAAATCCCTCTCACATGAAGCAATATCTGCAGTTTTATCCTGGACAGTTTCAGTACCTTCCAGAATGAGCCGTTTCAGAGTTAGCCACACCCACCCTTCCACCACTCAAGCTGCTGTAAGCTAAGAAGCTCCGAGGGGCTCGGACTAGGGCTGCTGGCCCTCCCGGAGCAGCTCTCTCTTGCACGTGATGAGTGGTTCTATGCTAATTCTCCCATTGTGACATCACAAATGGAGCCTTTTTGAAACGGCTTGTTTTTAGGCACATGTATGGGCAGGTTTATTCATGTTTGGAGTATTTATAGAGGCAGTAGGGACACACATAGGAACACAAAAAGGTGATTTTTACATATGTCCCTTTTAAATGGGACATCGTGCTACAAGTGACCACCATTTTACTAAACTCCAGTTCCAAGATCACAAATCAAAGCTGCTCTTGGTGACAGCGGCCATTTGTGGTTTTCTCAGCCTCCATAATGTGTCGTAATGGCGGCGTTTCCTGGGCTGACGGCAATCTGTCCCCAACCGGATGGTTCAGCGGCCTAACATTCAACCCTGGGGAGATTTTCTTTAGGCTGCACTTTTCATCTGCATCATAACCTTTCTTTGACAAATGACCTAGGAGCAAATCTAAGAAGGCAGCCTCAACTTAAGGTGTGTGTGTGTGTGCATCTTTTTCCCCAAACAGATTTATTTATATTCCATGAGTCAGAACCTGAATCTATAATAGCGAAAAAGAAACCTGATCTCATACGTTTCTCAGTTTGTGTCTTAGTGAGGCGTCCTGCCTTGTGTAGGACTGCATAGCGTCTTCATGTCACACCCCCACCCACCCGCCTGTTGCATGAGAGAAACTACATTTGTCTTCTGATCCATTCTAGAGCGCTACGACAGCCCAGATGGGGGAAATCCTGGTCACAGAAGACCGCCATCTTTCTGTACACGTCTCAAACATGTCCACATCATTACTGGAAAAGCAAGATTTATTTCTGTAATAAAATCCTAATAAAAATCTCAACCTTTTTGTTAAATACTGGATATGGAGCTTAAAAGACAACTTATCATCAATTAAGAAACCCAGATATTTAAAACTAGAAACTAGTTCAATCTGATGATCCAGACCAGTAAAAAATTGACCTATTCTCTGTTTTTCTTTTAGACTGAGAGAAAAACATAAGTTTAGTTTTTATCAGCATTCAGTACAAGCCACAAATGGCACAATTGTTCTTGCCCTTGATCAAATGCTGATTGAAGATCCTGAAATGCCTTTGTAGAGTTTGGGGCAGAACAGTAAATGACTGTATCATCTGCATAAAGATGTAATTTAGCATTTTGAATACTTAGACCAATGTTATTTATGTAAAGGGTGAAAAGTAATGGACCAAGAATTGATCGCTGTGGGACTCCCTTATTTAGCTGAAATTCCTCAGAAACAGCACCATCTAGCTGTACAACTTGGGTCCTGTTTGATAAGTAATTTTTGAACCATCCTACAGCCTGGTTAGAAAAGCCAATTTCTACAAGTTGTTGGGATTATTAGGAGCGAACAATTAGTAAGCTTCAACTTACTTTTGGATTCTTCAATAACTTCTGTAAATATGGGAATATTTACTGAGTTATTAATTCATTAAGATATTCTTAGATATCTTCGGGGCACCACCCTTTAATTAGAAAGGGAAATGAATCCAAAACCTCATCAGTCTTTCTTGAAGTTCGTAGAATCCTTGGAGCAGAGACTTCTCTTCGACACAACAAAGCTACTGGAGACGAAAATCTGAATTTTATAACGTTTAATTAACAATTTGTCAAATGAATAAACAGTGGCATAAATGAATAATAACCATGTGATATAATAAAAGGATGTATATTCAAAATAATGTTCAAGGTGTTTTGTGTGTATGTATGTGTGTGAGTGTTTTTAAAATGGAGTCTGTATACAAGATGGCTGACCCCTTTGTCTGGCTAAAGTGTGGGTGGCAACTTGCACTTTAACTTCCAAAGCACTTAGAATCATAAGTAACTTAACCTTAAATTACTCAAAACATTTCAAAGGATCATGAAACAACACAAAAGATTAATCACGAATAATATCTTTTAGTTTAACCACGTGGCCAAGCAGAAAACATTTAAAGATACCAAACAATGATCAATAAGCAGTTTATTCTTTCAAAATGACCCGACGGACGTATTGGGAGCGAAAGAGGAAAACACGAAGCTACTTTTTAAGCAATAGCGCGGTTTTATTGCTTATTCTGGACTATAGAGGAAACGGGAGAAGGAAAGAATGAGAGAGAGAAAGAGATGAGTTTATGATCACCAGAAGAGCGAGGCGTCCCTCCCTCTTTGATTTGACCGTTCTCCGTGTTTCTCCGCAGTTTGGCGTCGTCCGTCGGTTTGATGCTTTCTCCGTTGTTTGGCGTTCTCCGTGAGTGTTTCTCCACGGGCTGGACAGAGACAGCAAAGTTTCTTTCGGTGCGTTAGAACTTACAGCGTGCTTGATGGAGTTGTTGCTTTCCTCCGCAGTTCTGTGTCCTCAAACATCAGCTGGAGGGGAGCAGAAACGAGCAGATCTGATGGGCTTGCAGTTTAGTTTTTCCAGCGGTCCCGTGGGCTCAACTTGGGCACGTAGAGCTTCCGCGTGCTCAAGGGAGTCGGAGCGTTCGACAAGCGTGTCCTTACCGCCAGGTATCCTGGGCAAAAGAACGAGGTTCCTTTGTCTTTCCTGATGATTTATAGTCTGAGTTTGCGGGAAAGCTCCGTGACTCCCACACGTGCACAGAATGTGTTTCTGGTATTAGGCGGTGACGTCATCACAATGCTTCCGTGTGCAAAGCATCATGGGAAATGAAGTTTCTTGGCGCTGATGTGATTATTTGCTTTTCAGAGCAATTTAAGCACAGTCATTTTGGAGAAAATCACTGCATAGTAATTTCCTCATGAGGTCAGACCCTCAACAAAGTCGATCAATCAAGATTGAATAGTCAACAGTATCAAATGCTTTTGTAAAATCAATCAAAAGTGCAAGACAGCCTTGCTTATTGTCAAGAGCTTCAGTGATATCATTCAAAACTTTCATGGTTGCTGTAGTGGTACCATGTTTCTTTCTGAACCCTGACTGAGATTCAGATAGTATGGAGTACAGGTAATTGCTTGAAAATGTTAGTTGTAGTACCTAATCTATGTAACTTTTAAACATCAAACTGGTTTCCTCATTGAACTGAAACACAGACACTCAGATATTATCGGCAGTTTATGGATGAAAACAACCTTTGAGTCTTCTGAACAATATAAATTTGGTTATTGATTTATTAAAATTAATATTCCGAATTAATACGTAGCATGGTTCCTCTTTCATAAAAGAGCATAAAACCATAACGCTACATCAAGATTTACTCCAGTGAGGTATAGAGACGCAAAACATCTACTTAAGTAACCAAATATGTGTTCTTTGTTGACTCTTGCACATGATTCAAATACATTTGTGTACATCCGCAGGATTTTGTGACATGCTGAGGAGCTGATGCAGCTTTTTCGCTCAAAAAAGTCAAATAATGCATTCATCACACTGTGTCTATAGTCTGAAGCAAAGAGCCTCCCACGGGTTCTCACCTGAAACTTAAATAAATCACAGCCACAAAGGATCTCTGTTGCCTGTAGTAGAAACAATCTAAAAGGAAAAGAAGACCGGAGCGGTGACAGAAACAGGCTGATGAGCACGACTGGTGCTTTGTTGTGCTGTTCACAAGTGAAACTCTAATTTGGTGCAGGTTGCCGTGCACGTGGACAGAAGAAACTGTTGGCGGCTGCAGCAGCTTTGCACCTTTCATGATTAACGTTATTAATGCTGGACTTGTTACTCTGTGATGCACAAATCGGCAGCAATTCCCCCTGAACCACCTCACACGCGGGGTCGCTCTTTTATCTCCAGTTCTGTTTGGTCAGTCGTTGGCCTTAATTTGCCCAGAAAGGAAGCTTCGCTCAGCTGGTTTAGTGTGTCCAATTTTAGCCAGACGGAAAAGGTAATTATGAGCTTCAAAGGTGTGGGACACTGGAAAACCATTTTAAATGATTATTTCTGATTATATTCAGTGTTTCACGCAGGCTGAACATGAAAATAGTCTCCTACACCTGCCTCCTGCAGTAGCTTCTGATAAAAAACAGACGGTGAAACTCTAGGATAGAAAATCCTGACAGATCTACGTCACCCTGTCACTAACATTCATGGACTCACCCATCTTTACTCACGACGGGGAAGGCTGTTGTTGGTTTAGCGTCCAGGAAACAGCAGAGAACATCTCTGCTAGCAGACGCCAACTGTTAGCATTAGCAACTCCACCACACAGCTGAACTCCTCCAGGGTGTGTTATTGGTGGAGATAAAACAGAGCAAACAGAGTCAGTGTAGTCGTGTTGCTGTTAGCCAATCAGAGGAGAGATGTCCAAATATCAGGAAGTAAGTCTCCAGATCCTGCCGTCTGAAGCTCTCCTCTGATCTGCTGATCTTCTAGATCCTGAAACAGGAGCACGGGGGCTTTTTGCATTCGGGGTACGACGTACAAGGTAATCGTGTCTACTAGAGACCACTGGAGATAAATAAACGAGAGAATCACACCTTTTATTTGCTAACGTTTAAACCTGCAATCCTCTCGTTTCCGTTATAACAAGAGCAAAAGTCTCCTGTTCAGCTCTGACAGGAAGCCTTTATTTGTTTGGACGCATCAGAGCTGTCCTGATGTCTGGAGGAAACGAGGACGCATTTTGCGCATCCTTTGAGTTTTGTCAGCCTTGTCGCTTCGCTGTGACGAAATCAGCTTTCACAGTCGTGTTCAGATGGATGCAGCCTCCGGGTTTGGACTCAGCGTCCGAGTCACTGGAAAATGAAGCATTTTGAGTCCTTTTTAGTCATTTCCATAAGTTTGGGCTCATCTCCATTGTAAGTTGGTCGTTATTTCGCGTGAAAGCCGGTTTAATTAGTTATTGCATTTGTAAAAACGAGTGAAATCATCAAGAATTTTTTTAACAAACTTTGTTATGAAAACATATCGTGGAAAAGAATAAAGTTATTCAAGTTTCCCCCAAAAATCGAACGGCTGCCCAATTATAGTGGCTGCCTTGCTGGAGAGGCGTTAGAATGCACGATTCCTGCCTGGCAGAGTCATTAGTGTCCGTCTGAGTGACAGCAGGGCCAACGTGGTGGATCTGCAGGCATTTTGAGAATTAGGCTCAGCGGGAATGTGCTGAGGACTTGACGCCCCAGACATAGGTTGAAAGCAGTCCACTAGGTGTTGCATCGTGGTCCTGCACACCAGATTGACTTGGTGTAGGTGAAAAATGACCATCTGTCGCTTAGAGAGGTCACGGGTGATCTGAGAGAGGCAGGGAGGATTAATGTTGGGAGGCTGGAGAGTGATAGACGATCAGGAGTCGTTATTAGTTCTGGTTTGTTGATTGAATCAATACACGAGATTTAAATGCATCATTTGAGTGTAGAAATAAAGTATGAATCAGTCATTCGTGGACTTATGAGGCAATAAGCTGCGTGTCGATACTGTAGGGTGCTGTCTGGTGCACATGTAGCCAAACATGAAGCATAAATCACTCTAATTAGAGCTGAATTAGATTTAATTAAACATAAAATTACAACATGGAGCACTTGGAGTTAATGAATCCAGCTAGCCTCAGGCTCTTTCTCCTTTTCCATCCATACCTGGATGATGGATCGTTTTTCAAATGCTGAGTCGCTCCGATGCTCAGCTCCTTAAAGGGACATTTCACCGGTTTTGTATGTGTTTGTGTAAAAGTTATATCCTTAGTGTTATAGTAGCTCGCTGATGTTTAAATCCTTCATAAGCTAACAGCTAGAGCAGGGGTGCCCAGTCCTGGTCCTGGGGGGCCGGCACCCAGCACGCTTTAGTTTCAACGCTGCTAAAACACACCTGATGTCATTCAGCAGGTGATTAACAGGCTTCTGCAGAGCCTGATGAGCTGCTGCACAGGTGCAAGCGTGTTGGAGCAGGGAAACCACCAACACGTGCTGGATAGCGGTGGTCCAGGACCAGGATTGGACACTACTGATAGACTGAATGTAAAGACCCATGCAGATTATTGCTCCAATCGCTATAATTATGCACTGGTTCGTATGCATGTTGCACTGTAAAAGTGTGTTGTGAGTTTTACAGTAACTCGGTGGCAGCTGGGTGCCAGTGAGGCAACGTCTCTGCAGCTGAGGCAGATCAGGATGCCTGCTGTCGTTCTGGAGGAAGACCCAGAACCAGACCCGTTATTCTCACTGGTTTCTCTCTTGGACCTGTGGAACGTCACTTCACATATTTTTGCTCAGTGAGAAATTATTCTGCTGCTCAGGGTTTTTCCTGGCTCAGACTGAAGCAGAGGTGGTACCATCCTGACCGTGCGCCGGCACATGCGTACTCTGTGCATTCAGTTGCCTCACCTTTTTAAAGGCAACATATGTTTTCGTTAAGTGTTCTAATCTAAGCTTCTGTTGATGAACTGAATATTCCATTTGACAACGTTTCAAGTGAAACAAAACTGGTTTGCTGCTAAAAAATATGAAATAAAACAACAAAATTATCAGGCTGAAACAACAGACTCTTATTATGAAAGGCTCAATAATATGCATTAGACTGGTGTTATTTCCTTTTTACCATCTGATATTTATAGTTAAAATGTTTTTAAACATTTGACCTACATTTCAGTAACATTTTAGGTTTGTATTAATAACACTCATCTTAGTCAAAATAACACGTAAATATATGCAGTAAAATATAATGTATTTCATTAACAAGCATTTGTGTTGGAGATGCTAACAGCATTTCATTTCTGCTGCTAACAATGTAATGGTGGCATGTCTATTATGTACGGGTTGGCAATAATCCAGTTAAAATTATGTTCAGAGATTGAAGCGTTTGTGAATTATACAACAACGGCTTGCCATAGCTTTGTAGCAGTAATGGGACTTGTATCTGCAGCGGTTCTGATCCGTAGCGCTGCAGGATGCAGAATAAACAGGATGGTGGGGACTTTTCCTCCGCTTGTAGAGTTTAGTCATTCTTAGTGTTATGATCATGTTTTTCTGTGCGCCACTTGATCGTGAGACTGCTACCCGTTAGCTTTAGCATTAGCCAATAGGTGCACTTTTGATCCCAGACTTTGGACCGGTTCTGCCTCTGCTGGTTCCTTTATTTTCCTCCACTGCATCCAGATGACCACACTGTGAGCCAGTAAAAAGCATGTTTCTTACAATAAAGTTCTGGGAAAAATAGTAATTCAAAGATGTTGCACCAGTGCGACGTTTAAAAATAGACAGACACACACAGACAGTTACAGCCCTGCTCTGATATGGAAGAGCCTGGGGGGAAAATCAGGACGTCAATAGCACCAACCATAGATCTGTACCAACTAGCGAGAAAAGCTATTTTTGATCTTCTTTGTCTGCAGCTGTTTTAGCGCTTTTTGGTGCACCACTGCTGATACAGCGCCCCTATAGTGGCGCAACTCTGCAACTGTAGTTAAAATAACATCCATAAAGCTGGGGGCAGAGTGAAATCAGGCTGGGGCGGCACAAACATAGCTGGAGGCGGCCGCCACGCTAATTTGAACGCAGGAAAAACCCTGGCTGCTGATTCCTTTATCTTCTCCCCAGGACAGAACATCATTCGTCCTGTGTCTTGTTTCCTGTGTAACACCTGTGCCGCTTCGTCTTTACTCCGCTGAGACTAGTCTGTGAAATGTAAAGGCTGTTTTGACGTGTGCCTCTTGGCCTGTTTGTCTTTACTCTGCTTCTCGGTGTTCTCCTCTAACTAAGCCTTTATCCAGATACATCCTTCATTCAGTAGAGAGGGAGGCAAGGGGGTGTTATGTCTCAGGATGTGCGCTCTGCCCTCTCTGCTGCCTGCCTGCTTTGAAGCTCCCTCAGAACTGCGCAGTGGACCGACTCTGACAGTAGCAGCTGATTAGAATACAGACACCGTCTTTGTGGTGTCGGTGTGGTTTTCCTGCAGGAGAGGTGACACCTCTGCCTCCCAGTCCAGTCATGCCCACTGCCCTCTGCTAAAGACTACTGAGCTGCACGAAGCAGCGGGTAATCATAATTGTGCAGAAGTAAATTTGCACCATGAGTTTGAATAACAGTGTTCAGTGATAGAGACAGGTGCTAAGCAGCTTTAGTCAAATCAAATTTCTACTGGATTCTCCTTCTGCAGGCCTTTCAGTTTCTACCAGCTCTAACGGCTCGATTTCTGTGTGTGTGTGTGTGTGTGTGTGTGTGTGTGTGTGTGTGTGTGTGTGTGTGTGTCACTCCCGGAAAATACAAAAACAGAGTTGAGAGCGGTGCTGTGAGGGTGAGGCAGATGACACCCATCATACGTTGAGCTAATGTAGCTACGAGCTAACCAAAGCTAACGGAGGTGGGTGGGCGCTTTCGGCCAGAAAACTGTGTTTGAGTGACTCTGCTACCTAAGCTGCAGGAGGTTAGCTGCTAGTGCTGATGGCTCATTGGACACCTGTCCATCAAGAAGACACACCCTTAATAAATCATAATTTCAAGCTTTCATTTCATCTAAGGTGTGAAGGTGGGAGTCATTGGAAACTCGTTCATTTCTGGAGCCATTCCCTAGTGGATGAGTGTGGAACTGCAGTGTTTGTCACTTCCATGTTGGCTCAACTTTTGGCAGAGTTAGCCACTTGGCCTCGGCTAGTAGAAGCTTCAGGCTTGAGTTATTTGTGGAGACAAAACATCATTGTTGCTTTTTTTTTACACAAGAAGAGTGAAATAAACCTAAAATGATATTTTTTTATTCCACAATCTTTTCTTTTTCCCATTGTTTTGTTACTTCCCAATAAGCCGAACAGACGCTGTAAGCTCCTCACCTGACCTCCCGTTTCTCACACTCGTTCCTCCTTCTACAGGCTGGTTGTGCCCATAAGCTTCAAACGTTGTTCCTGTGAGAACTTAATACTGAAACATTTCACTTCTCGAGCCAAACTCATTAACATTTGAACAGGGAAGTCCAGCTGTTGTTTTATTTCTTTCCCCAGTTGTTTTAGCACCGCCTCACCGATCTTATCAGCCTCATTCCTGCCAGAGCCACCCTGATAAAAAACCTGTTTACAAGTGGCCCCGGGAACCAAGTAGCACTCACACACGCACACACACGCACGCACACACACACACACACACACACACACGCACACGCACGCACACACACATGCATGCACGCACACACGCACACACACGCACACACACACACATGCA